>JBAMJV010000248.1:0-36778 GCA_037951105.1 Echinarachnius parma | reverse complement strand
TGAGTCCCGTGACCTTGACCTTAACCTCATGACCCCAACATTTTATGGCTACGTTGACTCTTTATGATACATTCAGGTACCGAGTTTGATTGAAATCTGACATTCAGTTCTTGAAATTTTGCCATTACAAGCCATTTTCGCATACATATTGAGTCCTGTGACCTTGACCTTTGACCTCATGACCCCCCAAATCTAAGCAGATCAGTGGCACCCCGATATGTACACTCATACCAAGTTTGAAATTGATCCGTCAACCGGTTCTTGAGATATCGCAAGAATGAGGCATTTTTGCGCATACATTGAGTCCTGTGACCTTGACCTTTGACCTCATGAACCCCAAAATCTAATCAGATCATTGCCACCCCAATATCTACCCTGATACCAAGTTTGAATTTGATCCGTCAACCAGTTCTTGAGATATCGCAAGAACGAGGCATTTTTGCATATATATTGAGTCCTGTGACCTTGACCTTTGACCTTATGACATCCAAAATCTAATCAGATCATTGTCACCCCAATATGTACACTCATACCAAGTTTGAAATTGATCCGTCAACTGGTTCTTGAGATATCGCGAGAACGAAAACGGGACGTACGGACGGACGGACGGACGGACGGACGGACAACAACCCGAAAACATAATGCCTCCGGCCACTTCGTTGGCGGAGGCATAAAAAGTAGGTGTGGAGGCTTGGCTAAAACTTACTGCTGGTTCTTGTGCCTCAGCTGCTGATTGTCCTGCTCACTGCGCTGAAGCTGCGCCACCAGCTTGTTGCGCTCGTCGTTTGCCTGGCGGACCTGGGCGGCCAGCTGGCTGTTGTTGAGCTGAGTGCGGGCCAGTACCTCGTCCCTACTCTTCACCTGTGTCTCGATGCTGCCCAGAGTGTTGTTGAACTGGTCCCGAAGAGTCGCCTCCTGAGACAGAGACTTGTGCAGGCTGGACAAAAAGAGAAGAAAAAATGAGAAGAAAAATCATGGTCAAAACAGGAGTGTATCCATTAAAACCACCAAGAACAGAGGAACGTGGAGGTTAAAATGTACGGCAAGAAAATTAGAACCAGTAACTGGAATTGTTAACTATTTTAAACCCGTTGCTTACGGGAATCGAGTGGGTTATGTACAAAGTCTATGGGGATTTCAGAATCTTGAAGGGAACGGGTTAATGTAACCAGAACGTCAATGACGTAGCGCTCATCCGGCATCTCGCAACATAAAATATCGCAAATTTCATGTGGTACACTTTTCAACTGGTCAAAAACTGCCCTGGAAGGGACATAAAAATTTTTTTTTTTTTAATTAGAGCAAAAAAAATATAAATTTGATGCCCCAGAAGGGACATGGGGAAAAAAAGAAGAAAAAAAAAAAATAATAATAATAATAAATAAATAAATAAATTTAAAAATGTAAAAAAATTAACAACATTTTTTTTTTTTTTTTATAAAATAAAAATAAATAAAAATAAATAAATAAATAAAAAATTACCATAATTAATTAATGGAGAAAAATTTCAAAATTCTGTGTAGAAGTTTAGTGTACCAAAGTTAGCTCTACCAGATAAAGCAAACCAAATCAAAATCGGTCGAGAAATGAAGGAGAAGAAGCATTTTTTGTGATTTTTGGAATAAATTTGCATAAATTACCATAATTAATTAATGGAGAAAAATTTCAAAATTCTGTGTAGAAGTTTAGTGTACCAAAGTTAGCTCTACCAGATAAAGCAAACCAAATCAAAATTGGTCGAGAAATGAAGGAGAAGAAGCATTTTTAGTGATATTTGGAATACATTTGCATAAATTACCATAATTAATTGAGAAAAATTTCAAAATTCTGTGTAGAAGTTTAGTGTACCAAAGTTAGCTCTACCAGATAAAGCAAACCAAATCAAAATCGGTCGAGTAATGAAGGAGAAGAAGCATTTTTTGTGATATTTGGAATAAATTTGCATAAATTACCATAATTAATTAATGGAGAAAAATTTCAAAATTCTGTGTAGAAGTTTAGTGTACCAAAGTTAGCTCTACCAGATAAAGCAAACCAAATCAAAATCGGTCGAGAAATGAAGGAGAAGAAGCATTTTTTGTGATTTTTTGAATAAATTTGCATAAATTACCATAATTAATTAATGGAGAAAAATTTCAAAATTCTGTGTAGAAGTTTAGTGTACCAAAGTTAGCTCTACCAGATAAAGCAAACCAAATCACAATCGGTCGAGAAATGAAGGAGAAGAAGCATTTTTTGTGATTTTTGGAATAAATTTGCATAAATTACCATAATTAATTAATGGAGAAAAATTTCAAAATTCTGTGTAGAAGTTTTAAATCCCCCTCCTAGCCCTATCTTATGAAACAATCAGAATCAAAATCGGTTGAAAAATAACGAAGAAGAAGCATTTTGAAAACTGTGGACGGACGGACGGACGGACGGAAGGACGGACGGACGGACGACGGACGCCACGCCATGGCATAAGCTCATCCGGCCCGAAGGGCCCGATGAGCTAAAAACAGGAGGGGAGAAATGCATTTGGGAAAAATCATTCAGTTTCAATGAGAGCACCTGTGCATAATGATCACCTTAATAGGGCAATGAGAAAAGTGGCCACTGTAGAGAGGTGACCTCTATAGACAGCTTCCATAATATATTTGTGTATTTCTCTGCAGGGGATAATTTTTTGTTGGTGGCCACTTCAAACAGATTGGCTGAAGCACTATAAACAGGTGGCCACTAAAGACAGGTTTGACTGTATACGTAAGATTGTGTTAGAATTAAACAAAATATACAGCGATACATACTTGTAGTACATCTTGAGCGAGTCGATTTCATTCTTGAGTTTCTTGACGGCCACTAGAGCTTTGTCCCTCTCGTCTCTCGTGATATCCAGTTGTGCCTTCAAACAAAAGTTTAAAATATAATAAACAAAATAATCAATCAATAAATAAATTTTGTATTTGAAGCTGAAATTTGAAGAAAGAAAAAAAACACTATTAATTATCAGTTCCGTCTATGTACGTACAGCCACCAAAGCTTAGTCTCTCTAACCTCTCCTGATATCCAGTTGTGCCTGCAGAGGTAGTTTAACAGAAAAGTGACACAAAGAAATAGAAAAATGTGAGCTTGTCAAGCTTAATTTGACAATACAACCTAAAATATTAGTTTAGCCTCTTTATGACAACCATAGCGTAGTCTCCATCATCTCTCGTGATACCCAGTTGTGCCTGCAGAAGGTAATTTAACATACATAAATCAATAACAATTCATCTGAACTTGTGAAGCTTGATGTCAAGACCTCGAGGAGAACAATACATGACAACATATCAGTTAAGCCTCTTTACGGCCACCACCACTTTGTTGTTGTTTTTTTTCTTCATTTCTGGTGATATTCAATTGTCCCTTTGACATGATTTGCCAGGATGTTTGGTTTTGATATAATAATTTCTGCAATATTTTAACAGTAATATTTCCTCCAATAAGCTTCATTTGAATGATTTGAAATCTTATACTCTCTCACCCCCACCTTGCAAAAAAAAAAGGTATATATTTCTAAAAATCTGAAGCTCCCTCTTTAAAATTACAAACTGTTCCTTTAAATGTAAGGACTCCAGTCAATGAAAAAAAAAAATATATAATGCACATTAAAACCATATGTTCCCACATCTAGAATGTAGGTTATGAAGTCACCATACAGAGTTCAGATACAATTACCAAGTAACGGGATATGTCAATATTGGATGGCACATTTGATATGATACTCTCACATCATGTTGCAGGATGTTAAAACAAACATCAAAATCATACATACATGTATGATTCCTGTATGAAATGATATGCCAATTGATGAATATGCTAGAATAGCCAAACTAGATGTGATTATATATTTGTTGACAACCCCTGAATTTCATTTGTTGAATAATCAAAGGACAAGGCGCAAGCTCCTTCTGAAGAATTCATTATATAATAATATGTGACCGGCTATATAGCAAAACCCTGCACTTGTCGGTCAAAATCAAAATGTAGTTTTTCATACCATTAGAAAGGCCTCATCACAAGCTTTCATTTCATGCTTTGTTCTAACAAATTGGTCAATAATTGGCGAAGATATGATTGTTTCTATTTTACAATCATAAGTCTTTTACACACATTATGTGAACTTAAAATGTCCATTTCTTCCAAACATGAATTATGGACAAGTGCAGGGTTTGGCTATGGCCGGTCACATATAACAATAAAATGGCACTGTCCTAAGCTTTATCATGGTGAGAAAGAAGAAGAGAGAGAGAAACAGTTCGGATTAGAAAGGGGATTCAAATATGAGTACAACTGCCATCCTGTTTAATTAAAGGGATGAGAAAGGATAGTGTACATGAATATATACATAGAAAAAAAGAAAGAAAAAAAGATGAATTTGAATCAGTAGATCAATCAGTCCTAACTTTGATGGGAAACTTCAAATTATCGAGCAATGTCATTTTCAAAAAGAAAATGACATGAAAAAGAGAAGAAAAAAAACAAGCAAGTTTGGAACAAATATGACAAAAATATACATTTTCAATTGCAGAAGGAACCAGGACAGAGATTAAAGACAAACTGCTTTTGCATTTGTCAATGTACATAAAGAAGTTTACTTTGCATCAAGATGTCACATAACATGTTAAGAAGAGGAGGAACAACACTGGGATTAGAATTATTTTAAAAAGGCGGAAACTATATGAAGTTTTTTTCTTCAAAATGTAACGTCTCCATTTTTGTAAATTTTTGTGATTTTTGTGATTGAAGCTGTTCAAATATAAAGGAAACAATATATAAGAAGAACAAAATGTTGATCATAATTTCAAAAAGAAATAACTACGGCTAAACGTGCAGTGAGCATTTGAAAAGCAATATTTGGTATCATATTATACAATGATAGTCTAACTGTCAGATTCTCACAACTGTCCCTTATGGCCTTTTGCAAACTGGCACCCTCTTCAACTACAGGGAAGATATACATGTATAGAGGACAGTAAAAATATGTATTACAATAGATACTTGACATAATTTTAGATTGGGTAGATCTATCAGCCCTGATTCATCCATGAGAATTATCACTTCAGATATCTGGGTTTCCACAATGATGCACCAATGAAAATTATCACTTCAAATATCTCAGCACCCCTCTTTTGTTGACCGAGTGAAATAAGATTGACCCGTACTGATAGGGGTTGTGTTTGCCGAAAATTATTGTCATATAGTACAAGTATTTTGAGGAGTGCCTCCTCTTCATGTGAAATCTATTGTTGAGATTTTATGAAGGTGTTTTTTCTGTGGGAAAGAAAATTTTCAGATATAAGTTGATAATATATCTATATAAATATGGGGAAAATAGTTAGATAAAGGAGGGGCTCATTTTTTCTCTCCAAATTGTCAAGACTGTTGAATGAGAGAAACTAAGATTTCACTAGTTCAAGTTTCAGAAATGAAAACAAAATAAATGTATTACATAAAAAAACTGACCCTAACCATTTTTGGAGTGGCTTTTTTTCTTTCCTCGATTGTCACGAGAGTTGAATTTATTTTTCTGCAGGAAAAAAAACATTTCTGAGTTTTATTTTTTAACATTGTATACATGAGTAGGGGAGGGGAAAAAGAGGTTCATATTTAATGATTTCACAGATAATGGGATGATAAAAACAACTTTTCACATTTAATTTGCATTTAGAATACATAAGTATGTGTTGCAATAGTTGCTTCTATTAATTCTTTATAAATATTAAATCAATGTAATCAACAATTTGAGCTATTCTGGTAATTTCCGTCCAATGGTCAAGAGTTGTCTGATTCGTTATCCAATTTTGCACATTCTTTCACATATATATACACACACTACTCTCAATCGGCTTCTTTTATTCAAAACTTGATTTGAGGGTGTCCTCCCCTTTAATTGAAAAACTTCTATTTGCCCTAGTTGTCAACCAAATATAATGTTCAGCGTTTCAACGTTTCTTTTTGTTTAGGGGACAACCCAATTTTGTTTTCGGGCCTGTCAAATTTATTTCAGTATTTTATTTTTACTCTCCTGACTAGGCCATCTGGAAGAAAAAAACAGGTTAATTTTGAGCCTTGATATATACTGTATATGGATGATCGATTGTTACTCAATCCGCCCAATACTGAAAGTATTGAATTCTCTGTACTGTCCAACAGCTGTTGGCTACCTTCTTTGATTGATATTACTGCAGCCATCATGGAGAAAAGTCTGTGCCAATGAAAAAAATGTAACTGACTGCTTGGTCTACATCCATATGGGCCACTAGAATATCAAAGTGTGACCCCTGCCTCACCACAAAACCTAGCTGATAAAGTCACAATATTGCAATAACTTTTTTGATTTTGACATTTCTGAATTCTCCAAAACATCATGAAACCCCGCTAGCTTAGTTCCTTGCTAAGTCTATTTTTAATGTGCCGCTGTTTATTGAGCAACACACAGTTTTCCTAGTCCCCAACAAGGGTCAACTGTGTAAGCCTAATAGGTACCGGCAATGACATAGACACTGTATTGACAAAGTCAACTATTTTGGAACAGGTTGCAATGAATTACAATGAATTCTAAGACAATCCAAATTTAATTTTTGCCTTGCGAACATTACATTACATGTTCATGGAAACAGACAGCAGAGGACATAAAAAAAAAAAAAAAAATGCAGAGCTTTGCAGATACTAAATTCAAAATGGCGCAAGTGTATGGTCATACATAATGCGGTAAGAATAAGAATACAGTACATGAGGTTCACACACAGTTAAGCCAAGGGATTGTGGAATAGCAAAAACAAGGGATACAAAAAAAGCACAAGGGACACAAGAGAAAAAAAACAAGGAAAGGAAAGAATGGGGGGAGGAGGAGGATAGAAAAAGGGTCAATATTTGCGCCCCTCTCTGATGTGTTTTCTCATTCAATATAATGAATGGTACGGGTTGGTAGTGAAATATTATAATAAAAATTTGAGAAAATGCATTAGTCCCGTAGGCGGGAGACGTGCAATTTCGCGCTTTTTGCCAGTTTGGAGAGCGATTGTTGGTTTGTCGTGGGAACACATGTTTGTTTGGCTAGAAATGATATGCATATATATGAGTGAACACTCCTTCATCCCGCACAATTTCCAATTTTCTCCCCCTTTTTGATTTTTTTTGCTCATGTAGCTTGTGCGAAAAAATGGTAATGGTGTCCCCTCGTGGCTGTGTCATGTTGTAATGAATGCACAGTCATAGACACATATTCATACAGTCGTGTACTGTTCTATTTTTCAAAGATGTTTTTGAGTAGCGTGAATCTACATTTGATCAAAAATTCAAAAAAATGGAAATACAGTAGCATCTTACTGTCCTTATAAACAGGTGACCTTTATTATCCAGGTTACTTGTACCATCAATCAATTGATCGTAAGATTGAATAATTGGTCATACGACCAATTAATATATCGTACAATCAATGTATCAATTTTAAGATTAATCATGATTCTTTGTTACATAGTCCTGAGGTAAATAACTCTAGAGCTAGTATTTACATACAACCATGCACATTACTGCATGCTAGGGACCCTGGAATTGGTACTGAACCCCCCCCCCCCCCCCCCACCACAAGAAAAAAAAACATTCATTCAATATTGCACAAATTTATCCTTACAAACTGTAGAAAAGCTTGGCAACCCCTCCCCCCCAAAAAAAATTAGAAAAGTATGCAATTTTTTGAAATAACAAAATATAAAAGGAGATTATTCACGCTTTTGAAAGAAATATCATCCAGTCTAAAAAAATATATATATAAATGACACAACAAATATAATTAGACCTGATATTGAAAAACAAAATTAAGAACATAACACATTATATTACATTTATTTAAGAATCATCTCGATACCTATAAGTACCAACGGTCACTGTGCATACATAATGTACATGTATGCACGTACTATACACGTCGTAAATCCGATCCCACATTGCTACAAGTCGCTGTACAGTGTACACCAACTGAAGTTGGCACGCAAACCTTGTCTGAATATGCAAATGAATGGGTGGAGTTTGTGGAGGAGGTGTGTCCTATCAAATATTTGCATTGAAGTTGGCATCCGAACCATGTACACGTTATGCAAATGAAGGGGCAGCGCTAGTGGAGGTGGTTTTGTGAATGGGGGTGTGTCCTAGCAAATATTTGCATTTCATCTCAGCGAACAGTCTGAATTAACACAAAATTAACTATAGAGGGCAGTATTTCACTTGTGCATACAGACATTGGTTGACTACTGAAAGGATCGGCTTACTAAGCATGGCAACTACTGTGATCCTTGTTATAAGTACATTATTATTATTTTTTTTTATTAATAAAAAATGAGCAAAGAAAATAAACACAATATGAATTTTATTTAAAGGTACACTTGAGTATTGGTACTTTCCGAAATGCCCCTTGACACTAAATTGGTTGGTTTTAATTCCATTTGAAAGTTCATTGAATAAAACATGTGAAGCGAGAATCATTCCCTTTCAAATGCTCTCATAGTTGTAAAATTTGATTTCAAAATATTTTATTTATATAGACGATATCTTGATTTTTTTTAAAAATACATAAAATGCTTACATACTTCTTTCAAAAAATGTCAAAAGAGGTTTTTGAATAGTTGTTGATGATATCTCTATTTAATCATTATTTTAACATAACATCACATGCACAATTTGGTATGAAACATGGTTGAAACCAATGATTTTTTTTAGAGAGCGCCCTCTTGAGTTGTAACGGCTATTTTTGAATGATAACAGGGTTTTTACTTAGTCGTTTGTAATTATAATTATTAGTCTGTACTGTAATGGTGTAGGTTTCGGTTACTAAAATTGAGTTCGACCAAAACTCAACTATCCCTTTAACTATTTGAGCGCTTTGTTCGACTTTAGTCACAAACAGCGGCCCGCTTTGTTCGACTCTAGTCACAGACAACGATGCGTGTGCGCGCATACAATATACGATGCGTGGGGGGCGCGCGCGCACATGCGCGCCTAAAATAATCTGGCGACGGGGGGATCTACTGCACAGCGCACAAAGTGTTAAAGAATTTTCAGAAGACACACATTACAGGGTGCTACATAAACCCTTGCTCGATTGCCTGGATCAAGTGAAAGACCAATCGGTCAAGCATTTTTTTTTTTTTTAAACAAGAAAAGTAGTGACCTGAATTGGGCTATCAAAATCTGCCAAATAATTGTTCGTAACTTTAAAGGGATCCAGTAACTTTGTTGACAGGTGAAAAAGTGATGAATGGTTGATACAATGTAAATTGTTCTGATCTGATATGTCCACTGAGTAATGTGTGAAAATTTCACGCTAAATGGCTGTTACATGGCCGAGTAATGAGCAAAAAAAACGTGATATTCACTAACTCATTGCACTGACGTTGTACACGGTTATGACTATCCAGTGGATAGTTCAAAATCTGAACAATACAATCATAAATATCTTTGTAACGAAAGGGAAATTTTGAAAAACCGAAACCTGCCCCATGCTTCTATTGTTCATACAAATACAAGAAGGTACGAGAGAACCGCTAGAGTTCCAAGTAAGTTTTGAGGATTTGGACAATGTTACTAGATCCCTGGAATGTATTATTTTTGTAAAATGTACAATTTTGATTCGGGCAAGTGCTTCTCAATAATCTCAATATTTTTCTATAATGGGCCGTAAAACAAATGTTATTATCTGTTCGCCAATCTTACCTTCATTGATTTCTCATTGTTGTTCCTTGATTTGAGGCTTTCCCTGTTTTTCCTAAGTTCAATGACTTCTCTCTCAAGCTTTTTGCACTGAAAAGAGGAAAATCAGGTGGGGAAAATAATCAAAATAATGACATGAATGCACATGATTATTTTCTAATCGATCAAACCTCAAGAAAGGGGTAACATAACCGACAATAATACAAACAATAATGGTCAATAATCAATATAAAAGACTACATGGAATCAAAAGCATGGCTAATCATGATGCAGTTAGAAATAGAATTTGTAATATTCTGTTTACAGCTTTGGTAACTTTCCATGCAAATATTAGCATTACAGAAGCGCAAGTAGTAGACATCTTCTCTCATGGACTATTTACATTTTCTAAACATTCTAAACAATCAAACTTGGGTGATTCGGATTATTGTTAACATCGCGCGATGATGCGCAACCTTTGATAAAAGAATTACTTCAGCGTGAAATATATATAACCTTTGCCATCAATTACATCAGTATCAAATTTTGCCTTTGGTTCACACAAAAATTTTCCTTTATCAATCTATCACAGCACTGAGCCTCAGTGAGGGTGTAACATAACACTCTTCTGTGGACCATACTGAATTAAAGGGTAACACCACCCAAAAATAATATGCTTATAAATAAAAGGTAACATCTTTGCGCGCAGTCGAAAATGATGCCTCCGCCATTACGCAATTTATTTATGTCAAGCCCAAATCAACATGTACACAGAATTAATTCTGTCAACTCAATTTTGATGGTACTCTGTCTTTTAGATCTTGACGTATCACAATTATGAGCTATAAGTGACCTTGACCTTTGCCCTCATGACCCCAAAATCTAATGACTACAATTGTTCCTTATACATTCAGGTATCAAGTTGGATTGAAATCTGATATTCAGTTCTTGAGATTTCCAATCTCAAGCTACTTTTACATAAAATGAGCCCTGTGACCTTTGACCTCATGACCCCCAAAATCTAATCAGTTCATTGGCTCTCCAAGGAACATACATGTACCAAGTTTGGTCAGAATCTGTCAATCCCTTCTTGAGATAACGCGATCACGAGCTATTTTTGCATATATAATGAGCTCTGTGACCTTTGACCTCATGACCCCAAAATCTAATCAGATCATTGGCCCCCCCAAGATACATACATGACCCAAGTTTGGTGAAAATCCGTTAATCGGTTCTTGAGATAACGCGATCACGAGAACGGGACGTACGGACGTACGGACGTACGTACGGACGTACGGACGGACGGACGGACAACCCGAAAACATAATGCCTCCGGCTACTTCGTTGCGGAGGCATAAAAATGGGGGAATTGATATCATTTACTTTATGAGTGGTTATTTTCGAGAAATTCTTGGTTCGTTACTTCGTTTCACAGTCGAAAATTGAACAGGACGCGCAAAATTGCTAGTCATTTGAACGATATTGCGGACGGATGTTCACACAAACTCTGGCCGATACTCCCGGCGCGCGAGACATTGGCATTGGATGGATATATCTGTATGATCGCGTTTGTGAGCCAGTGCATTAAAAAAAGTGGCTCTAAATTCGTATTTTGGTGATCTACACCATTTCTAAACAATTTGCTAGTCTACTTACATGATTGCATGGCATTTGAAAGCTGAACAGAAAAAAGAGCCCCAAAGCAATGAAAAAACTGCGCAGAATGTCGGTAAAGTGCGTACCGCACACAGCGTACTCGCGTACGGTACCGGTACAAGTGCTACGCGAATACGGTGCAGGTGTGTAAAAACATGATATGCACGACGTATGCTACGTAACTTCAATCTTCCCGTTTCCAGCTAGCTAGCTAGCTATTGCTCGAGTGCGAGCATTCTTTGGAAATTTACCGATATTCAGCGCAGTTTTTTCATTGTTTTGGGGCTCATTTTTGTTTCTGTTCAGCTTTCAAATGCCATGCAATCATGTAAGTAGACTAGCAAATTGTTTAGAAATGGTGTACATCACCAAAATAAGAATAGCCACTTGTTTAATGCGCTGTCTCACCAGCACGATCATACAGTCCCCCTGGACTACTGTCGGCCGGAGTTTGTGTGAACGTGTGGCGAGATGCTGAACAAACGATCGATTTCTAGGTCCAATTTACTTCTAAAAAAAAAACTTTTCTTGCGAAACTTCGAGTTAATTCTGGATAGTCAGTATCTATTTTTCCGTAAAGATTGGTATATTCATCCACCAAAGCATCAACATGTGTAATATTATTGGCATATAAAACGAGAAAGATAAGCCTACAACGCTGCAATTTTTCCGAGCAAATTCCAATTAAAAAAATTTGCCCGGGATCCGAGATGAACCGAGATCCCGTTATCACTTTTGAATTCTACCGAGACGGTTCCGAGACAGGATTTTTTCTTTACCCAACAGTGTTAATACAAAGTTATGTGTTGTTCTTTGCCTGGGGTCCCCTTTAAGTTGAAATCATGTGACTGTGTTTAGCCAATGAATGACTCGTATTTGATTAAGTCATATATATTTATGACTTTGGTAGATGTCTTACTTTTGTCATGGCAGCTTCCTTCTCCTTGAGAATTGCTCTCATCTCTTCCGTGGTGATCTGTTGTCTCCGTCCCTTCGTCTTGGAGATGCGACCCACGATGGCCGAGCCGTACTTGTCGATTGCCATGCGGTTATCAGCTGCCGTCAACCGAGACAGGAGGTTGCTGATTGACTACAAAGATAGATATTAACAGTAAGACAAAAATCATGACAAACTTTCTAATAAGAAAAAGTGACATGATATCTCCTTCCTTCCTTCCTGGAGATGCAACCCACAATAGTAGATCCATACTTGTCAACTGCCATGCGGTTATCAGCTGTCGTCAACCAGGACAGGAAGTTGCTGATAGACTGCCAAGATATAGTAAAAGATTCAAAACTGTAAGTTCTAATCTCCTTCCCATGAGTGACAAAGGTTATTAACTACTTTCCAGAGATTTACCCATCCTTGAAATGACAAATTTACAGACAGTTATCAGAGAATTTACCAAATCTGTAAATAAAAATGTAATAATTTCCAAACAATGTTTAGAGAATTCAACCTGAACATGGAACGCTTAGTTACCGAGTTACCGGGAGCGTTATCGTCCTCATTGGAGTTGACATCTGTCCCGGAGTCATAGCCATCCTTCGACTGGTGCTTCTTGAGTCTAGAGAGGGCGTCATCCCTCTCGTCATTGGCCAATTTCAGTCTCCCCAAGATGGCTTCATCGTGTTCCTTCTGCGCGGTGTAGATCTCCTCAACCAGGGCTGCAAAAAGTGGATATCATGCACATTAAAATACAGAGGCACATTTAGGATTGAAAAGGTGCGAAATAAACTTGATTTCTAACCAAACTGTTCATAGATTAGTTGATAAAATAATAGATAACCAAAATAGATTATCTGATTGAGAGGGGCGCTGAGGGAGGCTGGGAGGTAGGAATTGATTTTGTTTGTGAAAGATTAGAGGGAGAATGACAAGTGAGAGAAAGAAATGTCAAGAAAGAAAATGTCAAGCTCAAAAAGGAAGTGGAAAAACATGATGATGTTGTACAAAACCTACTTCTCCTACAAAACCAATAGGCAGGCATGTGAGTGGGGTAAGAAAAAAAAAGAGGAAAGTCGCAGCATAATTGCACAAGTGTGCGGGAAGTGCACATTGCAAGCACAAAGTCCACTGCGGCTGGGGTCCAGGCCTTGACTTTTTGAGTATTAAATGCATTCTTGACCCATTTTTCATAATTCTTCCAAAATTACTAGGTAAGATTTGGTCAGATTTACGTTTAAATGTTGTCCCTATACATTTAATAAAGTAAAGTAAAAAAAATAAAAATAAAAATAAAAATAAAATTTGTTTACAATAAAATCGCGGAATTCCGCGATTTTATATTTCAAAAAAAGGAAGTTTCACATGCCTGAATAGGAGAAGTATATACATACAAGAAAATGCTTTACGGAGTGGATGAGAAAGGGGAAGACACGGATGAAAAGATTTGCTTCATATGCTCTGAATACCTTGGAAGTATCTATTAAACCCTCAGGTAGATAACATAGGATCAACGTTCCAATGAAGTCTAATGTGATTGACAGAGACAATGCATTTATAAGGCCAAGCAATCCAAGGGAAATTACAAATAATCGCCAAGTTCGTGTTATATCATACTAGGAATGACGTCATTGTTAAAAGGCAAGCTCCCGAAGAAACACAATGAAGAGCGAGACATGATGAAACTGGTGATTTCAGAAGACCTCACAGAGTAAAATCGCAAGCTCATTAATGACGCACTGAAGTATTTAGTTCAAGTTTAAGTTTAAGTTCAAGTTTACGTATTACGCACTGTGCACAAGCAGTTTGAAAGATGGCACCGTGCGTCTGATGTATGAATTTTGCAACAACTTGTAAAAGGTTTTCAAGGCCTATTTTTGTGATTTCCACATGGCCTTGACTTGAGCTAGTATGCTCCCCTGGGAGTTGAGATGGTGCACAAGATAATTGTGCGGGTTCAAACTGTACCTGATGACCAAGGGTAATAATGCGCCTCTGAATAGGGCACCTAGATACATGGTGCTCTATAAATGCTATATATCATGGACGTGAATGAGAATTGGATGTGACAAGCTCCTACCTGCTCCCTTGGCTGCAATCTCTGCCTCTGACATGGCATCCTTCACTCCCAGCTGCATCTTCAGATACTCTATCTCCTTCTCTGCCTCGTCAAACTTCTCCGATAACTATGGAAACAATTCAATACAAAACAAAACAATGCATATTACAAATTTTTGAGAGATCATTAACAAATGAAAATACAAAGAAAACAAATTAAAATAAAATGGCATTGATGACTAAAGTGAATATCAAAGTGCTATTGAAATTTGTCAACATCAAAATTATTGAACTTCTAAATGACTTTTAATAGTGAAAACATCAGTTCATCTAAGAAAATAGACACTAGCTTAGACATCACTTTTAACACATAAATATACATTGAAAATACGTTTAGGAATATGACCTACATGTAAATAACGTCAATGCAGTATGCAATGTCTTCTGACACTCAAAACCCAACTTACTTCCTTGTTCTCGTCCTTGCATGCCCCCAGCTCTTCCAGTAATAGCGGTAGTCCCCGTTCATCGAAAGGTTGTTTCATGGTGGCTAGGGGAGGTGGACTGGCTCCCACCCCTATACTAACAGTCTCTGACCTCAGGCTGGTCTCCAGTTTGGAGCTACCATGCCCCGGTGATTGAACAGTAAAGTCTTGCTGATGTCCAGGTAGCCTCAGATGCTGACTGCCGTCCGGCGATTGCTTGATTTCGATCGTGACCGGAATGTGCTGGGGCGTTGCGGGGGGCCGAGGGTCGACTGGGCATAGCTCCGTTGCCACCTCTCGCATGGTCGCCCTGCCCGGCTTCCATGGACCCTGCAGGGATCACCAGCGTGGGTCCCGGTGAAGGAGTTGTGGGGGATCCCCCAAGCTTCTCCTGCGATGCTCCTGCTGGTAGGGTGTGGAGGTGGCGTGCTGGGTACTGAAGGCCTGCAGTGGGTACTCGGGCCCAATGGTGTGCATCAGACGGGGGTCGTAGTGGGGGATGGGCGGCACCCGGTGAGGACTGACCCAGGGGTTGTGCATGGGGTATGCCGAGGGGGGAGGGGGATGGCCGTAGTCTCTATTATATACATTCGGGTCATATTTCCTTCTGGGATACGTGGCCGGCCGATCATCCCATTCATTTTCACCTGGTAGATTGCACAGAAAGCAAGAAATACAAATTAAACAAATTTAGAATTAATTTGAATGATGCACTTGAAATATAGTATTCAACATTCAACCTACATGTAGTTTGTTTTATGAATAGAAAAGTGTTTTATTAGTCAGTGCTATTTACGTTCGTTTTTGTGATATAAGCAGGGACAATGTTTCTAAACTCATAAGTCACTAAACCGCTTTGCACTTTACTTTTCCCATCAGCCCCATTATACATTCTTTGCAGTGCATAAAAGAAGTACTGTGAGTTTGAATCCAGCCGGTATTGTGTTTGGATACCTTGCATACGGATGGAAAAAACTTGCAAAGTAAAATGCAACCTAAAATTCTTTCCACGGCATACTTGTAATAACATGGAGATAAAATTACTTGTTTCACTAGATGGGGAATCTTTTACCAAGAAATGAGATAACAAGATTGCAGTAATTTTAGTGAAATACTTTTCGTTCTTGTAAGACAATGTTGGGTTTAAAATTTATCCTATTTCAACAAAACTGTGGTCTAAAAAGTTGCTTCTTTCTCTTTACTTAGTGATGGATACACATTGATCATATTTATGGAATAGGTGTGCACATTAAAAAATCTGACTTCCAGAATTCCATGACTTTTACACAACTTCTCACAAAGGTAAACATCGTTCTTTAACTTCTTTAAAGATCTTTTGGAACAAATTGATTGCATTCCAGTTAAGGCTGTTGACGAGTCACGGGTACCCGGGTCCCGCCGAAAAATGTCGAGTCCCGGGCGCAAAAGTCGATACTCGATATCCCGAAAAAAGGGGAAGTCCCCTCATTGAACGCAAGAGTTATCATGTTCATTCAAGTGACAAAAATTGAGCGCATTTATGACAATAAATCATCTTCTAAAATACAGCAAATTCGTAAATAAATTATAGTTTTAGCATTTCTGACATGATTTTAACGGAATTATCATGGCAACATACTGTTCAAATTTACCTTGATTACGACATTTCTGATGGGAATAGGACATTAATGATCTTGGTGACCGATCATATCTTCAACACACTTCACTGAATATGATTGTCATCGCGCCACTATTTTGGGCTATTATCTACCAACAAGCGATTATCATTTAGTAGATCTAATAAATCAATGACTCCCAATACAATTTCATGTGATATTCGTATTACGTAGTTCAGGCAAAGCAGCGAAAACCAGACACACGTGTTGCGGTTTTTGGTTTGCGAAACTGCGACAGGTTTTCGCAGCTTCGCCTGAACTACGTAATACGAATGGAACATAAAATTGTATTGGGAGTCATCGATTTATTAGATCTACTAAATGATAATCGCTTGTTGGTAGATAATAGCCCAAAATAGTGGCGCGATGACAATCATATTCAGTGAAGTGTGTTGAAGATACGATCGGTCACTGAGATCATTAATGTCCTATTCTCGTCAGAAATGTCGTAATCAAGGTAAATTTGAACATCATGTTAACATAATTCTGTTAAAATCATGTCAGAAATGCTAAAAATATAATAGAAGATGATTTATTGTCATAAATGCGCTCAATTTTTGTCACTTGAATGAACATGTTTTCCCAGCGGCGTGACATATAGCGAAATCAACAAATGGGTAAATTTCGGGTACCCGTGACTCGCCCGGAAAAATTATCGCGAGTCCCGGGAGGGAAATACTCCCAAAATCGACAGCACTAATTCCAGTACTGAAGAAATGCAGATAAAATGAATGACCAAGAGAACATTTTGACAATTTCCCTGACTTTCAAGGCCTGGTAAACACAAAAGTCAAATTCCATGACTTTCACAGGCCATGTGTGAACCCTGTGAGGGTCTGTATATTACCTTGCTTAGCTCTGCTGTGCCTCATCTCTCTCCTCTCCCCTTCTCGCCTCTCTTCGTCTGAGCTGTAATAACTCTCAGTCAGGTTCTCCTGGCCTTCAGCTTCATCCTCAGTGGTAGTGGCTCCTTGGTCTCCTTCTCCCCTGGGGCGGGCTCCTTCCTTCTGCCCCAAGGGACTATTTCTTTTACCTAAGAAAAAATCAATGTAACAGATAAAATTAAGATGAAGATGATGAAGATGAATGAGGCTCATAAAATAAAGTCATCCTTGATAATTGCTTACATGCTGGGGTGAATGGGGACATTATTAACAACCTTCAAAGACAAATTCAGATACCTAGGTTAATAAAAATATTCAATCAATGAACTTGTATGATTAGTGATTAGTTACTGTACGTGCGTGGTTATTTTTGTTTTTTTACAGTTTAAAGAAAAGGGGACTTCTTTATCATCGGTTACATTCAGATTTACATGTTTTGATGTACAAACACTGAATTGATCTTGATCATACTATATTCTTGAAATACTACACCTTGGGTGAATTGCTTCTATGCCCTACATAAGTGGGATAAATTCTATGCAATTGAACAGTGAATGACGTTAGCGATGAAGCGTGTGATACATGTATGTATGTGAATGCTAGCCCAAGGAGCTATTTATGTACAGCGAATCCTACCCAATAATCTTCTGCGCTGGGCCGCGGGAGACAACCAGTCTTTTAACTCTTCATTGACGGACGGGGTAGAGAGCCTGCATAGGGGTCAACATATGTACCTTCAGAAGCCTTGTTCCTGATCTTGACGCTCTGCTGCCTTTCTCATGGCCCGCTCTCGCCTGACCTCCTTTGTCCCCTTTAATATGGGAGAGAAAAAAACAAAGAGAACTTTAGAGAAACCATGAAGTTTTCATAATTGGAAACACCATTGTTAAACACTTGGGTCAATTACAAATCTTGGCTTCATTGCATAATTGAATTAGCAAGCAAGTCAAGTAGTGCTGTAAATTAATATACCCTTTACCCCTCGACTTGAAGAGGTGTTGTATTACCTGAAATACAATTTAAAAAGCAATAAACAATTATTCTGATCATTCATTCTGTTTTTGAAGGTCTTGAAAATTGGGTGATCCGATAGGCGTTACTGGTAGTGGATGAGTTAATTTCTGCTTGTTATAGACAATAATATTTTAGATTTTTTGTTCATGGGGGCTGCACCCAAATACCCCTGGAAATGCTGTATAGTGTACACCGGGACCTCTTCTGTGTATATCAAGGATAAATTCCTGGGGGTGTATTCTAAAAAAGGTTAAAATTTATTTTTATCTACGTCATATCTACATGTACGTCACCTAAAATATATTTTAGCAAATCGCTATCCTTAAGTACATTGTAATATTTTAGAGACGTAGATATGACGTAGATACAATCAATTTTAGCTTTAAATAGTTTTTCAGAATACACCCCTGATCTTTCTGCATGTTTTAATTTTAAACATGTCTGAAAAATTCAGATTAACATTTTGTCATTAGACATTAGATCTGATGAAACTATTTTGAAGGCTAATTTCTCACTTTTGACATGATGATCATGTAACAGAGGCTTATCAACTTATCATATTTAAATAGGAGATAATAAAGTTGGACATAAGATGCACATTCCTCTTCCAATTATGAAAAAAAAGGCTAAAGTGCAGAATTGACCAAAATTTTGCGTCGGAAGGGAGGCTTCTTTTTTTTAAGGGTTTATTTACAAGAAGTCGATTTGGAGAAAATGTGCAAATTTTAAAGGAAATTTACAAGTCAACACTCAAGAGCTGTATTCTTTAATTTCCACTTTTATTTGAGACATCTAATGTTTGTTTTGTGCGATGAAACTATCGGTAATCGGTAGGGCACGTCAGTAGTCCATTGAAGAAGGAGCGCAAGCCAAGAAAAGTAAACACCACCGAACACTAGCAGGCCACTGGCAGACTGGGCCGCTGCGTCAGGCTAGGCTCAGTCGTACACACCGCCTGCCATCTCCTGCTGATCAGTGAACCGTTACCTACGAACGAAAACTGTATTAATAGTTGTATTAATACTCACTTATTTTCAACTTGCTGCTGTAAATTCGAGATTTTTGAGCGGGTTCTTCTAATGGCCTTGTGTATTTGATCTCCAAGTTCCTTATCAGGTTCGTAAACTGTTTCGTCACCGTGTGAAGTAACAATAACTTTCGGTTGTTGGTTGATTCGAAATCTGTGGTCGTTGAAGGAAATGTCAGCCATTTTGGACGCCACAGACGAGTTGCCGTGGAAAAAATTCTACCGCGGCGCGCGCGCCGTATAAAGCGAATCGATCGCGCGCGCGCAGCGACGTGCGCGCGATCGAATCTACGAACGGCGCGGTATATATTATGGCCCCGGCGCAGACCAGAGCCGACTCGACCCGATCCGACTGGTTTTCAGTGCAGCCTGATTAACTCAGTATGCGCTGCCTCAGGACTCCGGTTTTTTTTCCAGTCAAGTGCCAGTCGGAGGTCATCCGAGGACGATTCAACATGTTGGATCGGCTCCAACTGAGCGAAACTGACTCTACCCTGACTGAAAACCCGTCGGATCGGGTCGAGTCGGCTCTGTCTGCGCCGGGGCTTAAGACGTGGGTAAGGTGGGCGGAGGGGGTGGGGGGGGGGGGGGGTGGGGGTGGGGGTGGGGGGAGTTCTAGTTTTCTAGTTCTACTCATCAACGCCTGTTCAGCATCTAGATCGGGGGGACTTCGGGAAATAACAATACTCAGCAACACCTACCTTTAAAGAAACCGTTTGAGTATTGGTATTTCCGAAGTGCCCCCCGAAATTTGTTTGTGAGATGAAAAACTGACTGTCAAATTTTAAAGAACATACAATTTTAATGACAGTATAAACTTTATTTTATCAAAATCGGTTCAGAAAACGGCTGAAATATCCATAAACATATTTTTATTCAAAAATTCTTCACCAGAGAATATTTTGACTTTTTAGAAAAATTAAAAAAAATGCTTAAAGACTACTTTGAAAAAATTGAATAGGTTTTTAAAAAGTTGTTGATGATATCTCTATTGAATCATTATTTTAACAAAACATTAAATGTACAATGTTGTATGAAAAATGGCTAAAACCAATATTTTTTTTAGAGAGCCCCCTCTTGAGTTGTAACGGCTCTTTTGAATGATAACGGGGTTTTACTTAGTCGTTTGTAATGTGTGTATACTTTTCGAGCATGGTGAAGTGTTATAATATTATTTTGTACCATAATGGTGCAGGTTTTGGTTACTAAAGTTAAGCCTACTAAACTATCCCTTTAAAGACTACTTTGAACAAATCTGAATAGGTTTTTAAAAAGTTGTTGATGATATCTGTATTGAATCATTATTTTAACAAAACATTAAATGCACAATTTTCGTATGAAAAACCAATGATGTTTTTAGAGAGCGCCCTCTTGAGTTGTAACGGCTCTTTTTAAAAATGATAACAGGGGTTTTTTACTTAGTCGTTTGGAATTGTGTATACTTTTCGAGCATGGTGAAGTTATTACTATTATTTTGTACCGTAATGGTGCAGGTTTTTAGTAACCAAAACCAGCACCATTGCGCTACAAACTAACATTTGTAACTCCACCATGCTCGAAAGGTATAAACAATTTATTACAAACAACTTAGTAAAAACCCTGTTATCATTTTTTTTAAAGCCGACTATACAACTCAAAAGGGCGCTCTGTATAAAAACTCATTTTGGTTTTACCCATTTTCATACAAAATTGTGCATTAAAGATGTTTCCTTTGTTTAAATAATGATTAAATATTATTATTATTATTATTATTTATTCGACCAAAAAGCATTATACAATGTAAATTACAACACATTATTAACATAATATGCACATAATTGCAAAAATACAGGTTACAAAAGAAAATAGTGAGGTGCAGTATGTGGGCCAGGGTTCACAAAAGTAAAGTACATCACTGTTGCCCAAGGGCATGTGAACCCTCACACACTGGCTCCAGAAAATGCAGCATTACAGAACATAAATAACAATAATAGAGATATCAAATAGAGATATCATCAACAATATTTAAAACCCTATTTTAATTTTTGTCAAAGAAGTCTATAACTAAGCATTTTTTTTGTCTTTGTTTAAAATTCAAGATATCTCCCGCACGGGTAGACTTAGTAAATAAAGCATTGTGAAGTCAAATTTTACAACTACAAGAGCATTCGAAAGGGAATAATTCTCATTTCACATGTTTTATTTACTAAAAGGTGGCCCCGCAAGACCACTTAAAATTTTGCAGTTTTGCAAAACAGCCCCATCAAAGGGGAGGGGGTTTGACCCCCCCCCCCCTTGCGGGTACGCCTATATGTTTTTGACTAATCATGAGCCCGCAATATTTTGAAAGTGGAGGGGATTGTCCCCCCAGCGTCCCCCCCCCCCCCCCCACCCCCGGCCCCCGGCCCCGCCCACACTTTTTCATAAATTTATGCTACGCGTACGGCCGGCCAATGATAAAATCTAATTTCAGTCAGGATAAAATTCTAATGTGTGGAAGCACAGTGCACCGCCGGTTGATCTGAGTTACGTAACATTCTCTCGGTCGGACATCCGGGGATTTTCACTAGCGTACGGTAACTTCCGCTTAACAACCGAGCGCGAAGGGGCAAACTCAAAAGCGACTCGCCATACGGATTTTAGCGGTATACCAGGCGTATACCACATGTCATGCCTGTGTAAGCCGAAGCTCGGGCGGAGCTTTTGTCGCACGCGCGCGCACGATCATGCGGGTGATACAGGAGTTACACTACCAGTTGTTCCGAGAGTGTGCACATTATTAATTTCTGGTCACATTCGGGTGATTTTGTATTTCTTATTGCAGATATTAATACAGGTTTTCAAAATTTCCAACCATATCCACTAATTTTGAGCTGGAAAATGACTGATGATATGTGACTGATGTTAGTGATAGTTATACATTTTCCAATTTAATTTGGTCATTTGGATCAATTTTTATTCAGATTTCTCAGAATTGTTTAGTCTAGAATGTTTTGACTTTGAGTAGAGTTTAACTATTACTTAATCCTTCTAAAAAATGTTCATGTGAATATCTTACTATTTTAGTAGTTATACTACGGTCCTATAAATCCTAATCTAGAATTGAAATTCCTAGTTTTGGTTTACGTAGGGAAATGTGTAACAATTTCATGTAATTATACCCGGACTTGTGTCTTTCTTTGATAAAATTCATTATTAACTTGTTTCTTCAATTTTTTTAAATTCTAACACAGGAAAATCATATAAATAATATGAATGCTTACTCATGCTGGCAACGGCAGTTGCGAGGTCGAGTTGCCATCGCTAACGGCCAAACGCGTCCTGGGACAAAGACGCAAGGTTGCTAACAGTCAGCACGTGAGGTATAGCAAGGGGTTGTAATACCGAACGGGTTGTATTACCGTACATGCAAATTCCAATAGGAAAAACGTTCGAATTTTGAAAGTTGAATTTGAAAGTCGGCATTAACGGAGGATAATAAAGGGATGTTTAGCAAACATTTTCCACCATTTCCCGAAGAAAATAAGCGCCCTGAGGCGTTATACGCGCGTTTTGCCGCGCACCACTGGCAGCGCGCATGTCAATGACATTCCCATGCAAAACATTCACGTTTGGTGCGTCCGGTTAATACAACCCGGTTTGTGCGCTACAAAAAATTCTGCTTTCTAGAAAGGGTGCCGTAAAAGTTCAATTTGCGTAAGTTTGCCGCTTTTTTCTACGAAATAAGTTATCAATTCTTTATCTTGAGAATATATAGATCACTTATTGTGTTTTATTCATATCTCTGTTCTTCATGTTGATCGTTTTCATGGCGTAAAGAAATGGTATCCGGTAATAGGACCCAATACTATACAAGGTCGCTCACGTCGACCTCACCTCGGGTTGAATGATTTTGATGTGTCATGTTGTTAGATTTTTTCTTTATTTATTTTCAACATATTGAACAATAATTATGATTTATACAAATTGAATGATAAAGAAATATATTCATTGCATAATTATAAACATTGCATGATTAGGCTACTGATAAATTGATCAACATAATAGTAAAGACTAAAGGAGAATAAAACACATCTTTTCAAAACATGGGTAAATATTATAATGAATATGTTGCTACCTTCAACTTTTATATGTTGGGATGAGATTTAAACTGTCGGGTGTCAAGTTTATTATTGCATGATTTGTTCCACCTGTTCTTTAATTGCTGTTCATATTGCATGCCATGTTGCGTACATGTCTTTTTAACTTTCATCTTTTATTCTAACATGAAATGAAATTGCAAGTACCGAATGTTGCACTTTATTACACATAAAGAACAACCAGGCGACATGAAATGAAGTTATACAAACTTGTATTGCGCAGATCATTTATAATCAAAGTTTGCAGATAATATCATAAGGGTAATTAAAAACAAATGGGTACTACTGGGAACTATCTTGTTCATCGCCGAATCAATATCGGGAAGAATGATATAGTATGTGTGGTAACGCTGCGTTATGAAATTACCTACATATCTTTTAAAGACCCCCATATCAGTGGGGTAGTAGCATATGGTCAGTCTGATTGGGGGTACACTAAATTTATTGGGGGAGGAGGGGCACACAGTATGTACATTCCTTTTTTTAAATGTCATCTCATGTTTTATATTGTTTTCTTTTCTAGAATAAATGGGGTGCATGTGCCACTATCCTATTATATCTTTAAATTACTTATCAATATGGTCACATGGTTGATTCAAATAAGCTCAAGATCAAAAGCGACGTGGGAAGTAAGTACTATGTTGTGTCGCTCTTTACAAATCTGGTGATTAACATTCATCTTTTGAAGATCATGTTGTCGGTTATTTCTTACTTCTCCTGAAGTAAATATAATCTGCCGAGCCCTGTAAAATAAAAGAGAAAAAAATCAAGGTAAGATGGGTTGATAAAGAATTCATCATAATGTCATAACTATTATAAACGTTTGTTTATTTTTATTTAGCCTATTTTAGTCTTAACAAAACTTATAAAACTAATCAGCCTAGATTATTAAAAGTATATCATTATTATTGTATTAATACTAATAGATATGTATTAATTTATTAAATACAATATATCTATTTACATTTCCTGATATCATGCATAAATTCAATCGGGACAGCGCGCGATTGACATGCAATCGCCAATCACCGTGGCCGCTGGCTGCGTGTGTTGCTGTACTGTGCACTGCACCGCGCCGCACGCATCGGCTAAACGATCCCCCGCCGATCCCCATCGCGAAGATCGCTAGTGAAATCGACGGTCACAAAACGCAATGCAGAAAGTGACCATGAAACATCTGTTTTTTCTGGATTTTGGTAAGGCGTTTAAAAAAACTAACTTCAGATTTGTGATCTGTGATTATTGTTCTTCATTTTGATATGTAATTCGCCCCGATTTGTTGAAGTTCAGAATGTACATGAGCGTGCTAACTAATGTCAAGAGTACTGCACAGTACAGTCAACACTCGCTCGCGCTAATTGTTTGCCCCTTTGTCAAAATGGCCGATCGCGTAGTTAGGGAAATCACGTGACTGTGACGTCATGCCGACCGCGAGAATTAAGCCAAAGAATTTAAAGAAAACACAGCTAATGTTAGTTGTAGGGTAAGTAAAGGAGTAAATTATGCAAGTACTGTTTGTTGGAAAATTGTACATAAAATGTAATGTTTGAAGTTGCTGTAATTGTTTGAATGGTGCGTGTATTTGTCGATTAATTGGGCATCGGCTTCTCTCACCATACCCCGGCTCGGCGCGGCCGGTACGGTCGGCCGGTGGCCTTGGCGGGTGCGGTGCAGCTAGCTAGCTGTGGGGCCCAGTGGGGTATTATTTGACGTTTTTGCACACTTTTACTATATCGGGAATATCTTTCTAACCATTGAAGCTACCCCCAACAAACCATACATTTCTGGAAAGCTTAGAATATGGGGAATCCAACAAAACTAAATTAAAGACAATTAGACTTAAAATAAGAGTTTAAACAGCAATAATATAGCTCTAGAATTTTTTTTTTTTTAGACTTTTAGTTTTTGTTTAAGGGCGCTGTGAGTGACCCCATGTCAGGTGCCCACTTTTGTCTTTTAGTTTTACCAAGCACTTACTGCCCGTCATAGCATCGAACAACGAGCAATATGCGCGCCATTGTTAGTGTGCATTCAGCTGTGTGCTGAGAGAATGGGCATAGTTGTTCGATACTATGACGGGCAGTAAGTCCGATTTATCAGGCACTGACTTGGTAAAAATTGACAAAAATGGGAACCTGACATGGTGTCACTCACAGCACCCTTAAACAAAAAGTACACTACCAAAATTACTGTTCTTGATATCGTTTTTCATTGGAAAAGACACCCTATCCGATGGACATAATCATTTTGTTACTATATTTTGAGAAGTGACATTTTTGTGGGGCCACCTTGTATACAATGAAGGTTAATATTTATTGTGGAGAAAAGCCACCCCTGCAAGACAAGAGCCTCTTGTCTTGAAGAGGGTTACTGAGCTGCGTAAGGCTTGCCAAAGCCCCTTGGCCTTGCGACAGTCGTGGAAAGTAATGGTACAGGCAATTTTTGGGCCTGAAGGGTATTATTAAATTTATTGAAAGTTTATGAAATTTGGTTTGCCATGGTTACGGGCTAAAAATAGAATCAGTGAAATGTTCAATATCACGGAAGGATAGGATAAAAATGGGGTTTCTGACTTTTCAACATTGTTTTGTTATTTCTATGTAAAGTACTTGACTTCCACATATATTTTCTATTGCAATTTATATTAGTCAAGTAAATAGACCTTTTAAAAAAATATACAGAATATCCCACCAAGCTCTAACTTTTGAGAGGGATGGGAAAATCTTTTTGTCTAAAAAAAAAAATGTCCTTCTGTGATGAAAAATGTTTTTTTTTCACTTTTTTCTAAAAAATAATTAAATTCCTGCTCTCCATGTATTTTTCACTATCAAATCAAATGCAAATTTTTGTTTTAGATGGTGAAATTTACGAGTCCCACTGGCAAAACTGTCATTTTTAGGATCTATGGGTACAATTGTAGTTGTAGAATTGTAGAATTTATGGCCAAAGAATATCTAATTCATCCAAGAAATATTTGTAATAGCATTATGAACATTTATCAATAAAAAAAGGACACAATCACAATTTTAAAAAATGTCTTTAAATGTTTTGAAAATTTCTTATAAATGTATTTCTTTATATTTTTTACCTAATTTTATGTATTTTATTGTTTTTATGATTTTAATTCATACTTATTAATTTTCCAATGTTCAATTAAAAGCCCAAAAGAAAGGATTTGAAATGATTTAAATGGAAAATAAACCAGTTTTCCATTGGTTTTGTATAATGCTGTTAGGTAAAGAAAAAATCCCGGCTCGTTCTCGGATCGATAGAATTCAAAACCGCTAACGGGATTCTCGGATCGTCTCGGATCTCGGAAAAAAATAATATTGCAATTTGCTCTGAAAAAAATGCAGCATTGTAGACGTATCTTTCTTGTTTTATATGCCAATAATATTAACAATATTGACGCTTTGAGGCATATACATATCAATCTTTACAGAAAAATAGTTAAGTTTATTCAGAATTAACTCGGTTTCGCAAGGAAAGTATTTTTTCCGAAGTGAATTGGGCCTAGAAATCGATCATTTGTTCAGCATCGCGCCACACGTTCACATTAACTCAGCCCGCCAGTCGCGGGGAACGTCACATGTAAATTTGTACGATGCAGCTGGTGAGCCACTGCCTTCAAAAAGTGGCTATAAATTTAGCCTTTTTGTGATCAACACCATTTTGGTAGTCTACTTACATGATAACATGGCATTTGAAAGCTGAAAAGAATAAAAAGTGACTAGAGCTGAGTCAAATCGAATGGCTATTCGATATCCGACCGTGAAGGTCGGATACCGAATACAAATTTTCGGATACGAATATCCGAAAAAAAAAAAAAAAAAAAATCTTTTTTTTTTTTTTTTTTCGTTTAATTTTGTAATCCCTATTCGATAGATTCGATCAAAAAATGGCACATTGAACCCTGCTTATCTATTGCTAAAGTTAAAAGTTAAGGTATTTTACATAAATTCACAAATAAACAAAACAAATAATAAACCAAAGGTAAGAGGATTAATATACAAGTGGTATAGTGAGTGCCAAATTTAGAAGAATCTATGATGAAATATCAAAGTATTTCATCTTGACAGCAGTTTGTACACTAACATCACACTGTACTGCCGATTCTAATTGAAAAAAACGGACAGAATATTTATTTAAAACAATTATGGAAAAAAAAAAAAAAAAAAAAAAAAAAAAAAAAAAAAAAAAATCGATTTTTTTTTTTTTTTTTTTTTTTTTTTTTTTTTTTTTCGAATATTCGATATCCGACCGTTTTTACACGACTCATATTCGAAATGCAAAATATCCGGTTTGACTCAGCTCTAAAAGTGACCCCCAAAACAATGAAAAAATTGCGCTGAATATCGATATATTTCCAAAGAACGTTCTGAGGTTGATCCAGGTTACGGGTCTTTGTTCTTACGCAAGATTCATCCGCGATCGCGACGGTCTTTGTTCTTACGCCGGATTCATCCGCGATAACTTATAGTCGTTATTTACCAATATTTTGCGTAGTTGTTTTCATATTTTTGGGGCTCATTTTTGTTTCTGTTCAGCTTCCAAACGCCAAGCAATCATGCATGTAGAATATCAAAACATTTAAACATGGTGCAAATTACCAAAATACATAATTTGAACCACTTTCTGAATGCACTGGCTCATCAGCCCCATCATACAGACATCCATCAGATGTCTCCCCGGGAGTGTCGGCCTAACTTTGTGTTCACATCCGTCTGCAATATCGTTCAAATGACTAGCAATTTTGCGCATCCTGTTCAATTTTCGAATGCGAAACAAAGTAATGAACCAAGAATTTCTCCAAAATAACCACTCATAAAGTAAACAATATTGATTCCGCCATTTTTAATTTAAATTTCACTACTTAATGGACTGTCAAACATACACATTTTCAATTATTACTGGAGAAAATGGGTCGGCAAAATCTTCCGGTATTTTCTACCGAGAAAATGTATTTCTCGGAACCGGATCGTTTCCGGCTCGGAAGCGATTATCGCCGGGAAATCGGATCGTTCCCGGATCGGATAACAGCATTAGTTTTGTATACAAATCAATGGAAATAATCAATCATCTGTCTGACATGCAGTGATGAAAGGTCATGTAAATTTATGACGGCTTGGCCAATTTCCAAAAATTTGGTCTTAAATTATGGTCAATAGTTATTAAGATAAAGAAGTCCTAGAATTATTCTCAGAATAATTACAAAATATCTGATTTGAAGGGCTATTATCACCAGTTGATCACATTAGAAATCTGCTAGAGTTCATTGATTTTTTTAGTGCAGTGTCTATCAGTGATGAAATGCATGTAGTGTCCATGATGATTTTCAATTTCAATTTTGATATGGAAAAAAAATTGTTGATTTTTGTTTTATTTGCACAGTAAAGGTCACAATATATGGAGAGATAGCTGAGCAGGTTTTTACATTTTATTTATTTCCTTCAAAGAAATAAACAAAAAAATTCAAATTGTTTTCATCATGGATGGACATTTCCCCCAAAAAATGCTAACGGCCTTCTGGCAGAACTAGTTCTACATAATTTTTTAAAAAGAGTTTTATGTTTTTCCATATAATAATGTTTCTACTATATATATTCACTAACAAAACTGAAATAAGTTTATACAGAATTTAACTAGAGCAAAATTGATAGGGTAAAGAAATGTCCGTCCGTGATGGTGAATTTCTGCACCCCTCTTCAATAATGGTCCGGTCCAAGGGTTTTCACACATTTTTGCGAATTCAAAACCATAAATCTAGAAACATGAGATGTCAATGAACATTTTAATAGTGATTTGAATGCAGATATCTGAAAATAATTTTCCCACCCCAATGTGAACCCTTAAAACCGATCAGGCTCACTTGTACATATAAATTTTTCTTTTTGGCTGCATCTTTTCCTCCACCAATTTAGAAAGGTAGATAGTATGCCAAGTTGTTTTCAATCTTATATAAAGAGTCAATTGAAATAGGTTTCAAACTTATTGGATGTTCATTTAAAGATAGATGCTTTGAAATTTGAATAGTATTGCCGTACGTAGTAAGAAATAAGGAAATGTTCCATGCAAGCTTATCTCACCTAGGCCCCGTTGCAGAAAGAGATAAAATCGATCGTAAGTTACGATTGATCGTAAGTCAGAAAATTTACGCGTTTCAACCAATCAGATTTGCGCATCTAGAACACGTGATATGACTTACGCTTAATTGCAACTTACGATCGATTTTATCTCTTTCTGCAACGGGGCCCTGGTCATAGTCAGAGTAGTATAGTAGTATAAGTATTAATCATGAAGGTTACAGATTATGATTTGATTGTGAATTTGTGATATTAGAAAATCTGCATCTTTCTTTTACACCTGCAGTTTATGGGATGCACCATCATCTGTCATTCTGTCATAACTACATAGCTCTGAAAGGATCAAACCATGGGGAGAGTAAAAGAAGGAATGCAACAGATAACGGCTGGAGGATCAGCAGGTATGTACTATTATTAACCCGTTGCCTTCAAGATTCTGAAATCCCCATAGACTTTGTACATAGCCCACTCGGTTCCCGTAGGCAATGGGTTAACTCATTGCCTACATCATATTGATGTACCGTGAATTATACTGTGATAAGGGAACCACTACCCAAAATAATGTTCTAGTAAAATGAAAGAAAGCAGTTTTAGTTGTCCATTCCACCATAAAGTTCTGAAAAAATAGGTTTCCAGAACATGTATTGGAAAATCGTCATCATAATAAACTTATGTGTCCATCAGTTCATGGGTCTGCAGAAGAAGACAAGTTCTATTGTCTAGAAAGCTTTGCACAACCCCTTGGGCAAGTTTGCAAGATGTTGGACAGCTATTTGATATCAAATAATGGTAATAAATCAAATAAGCCTGTGTTTTTCTTTCTCCTTGAGTGCCAAGCTCACATTTTTGCGAGTTACAATACACACAAATGCCATAGAGCATTAAAATCCCTGGCACGTTAAGTGTTTTGACCTCACGTACTCCTAAATTGACATGACCAAATTGATAACTCCATGTTTTTGATATGTATATGTTTGAAGGTCTTGTGGAAGTGAGCATCATGCATCCTCTTGATGTAATCAAGACAAGGTAATGTTAACTCTTAAGTTTTGTCAATCATACTTCGAACCTGCATTTATTTAGGTACTGTACTTGTGTAGATAATTGCATGCTTACTGTATTTTTATTCAAATACAGAGCAAACTTACTGTGAAATGAAGGCATTCTCTACCAAAGCATGCCCACAAATTGGCATGCTTGACTAAAAGAACTGATGCTCTATACAAATTGCATAGAGCATTGGTTATTTTTGTCTTGCATGCCAAGTCACGGGCACGGGTTGTAGAGAATGCCGAAATGAAGGTCTCTTCCTGGCGAAGACCTATTTTCTTTGCTTATTTAATTTTTGAGGGGGTGATTTAATTTTAACTGAAATTAAATAAATCTACATTTCAACTACTGTATAATGATCTACTAGTAATTGTTTTGGTTCTTAGAAAGACTAATCATAATGTTATAGTCATAATATTTTAGCATTTGATTGCAAAAATTGATACATCTAATATGTTAATTGTTATTGTGATTATTTAATGCACCATGCATTTAAATGTATTTCATATTTCAAATTTTTCATATTTACAAGCATGCATACTAAAAAATGATAACAAATTTATACCTAGGACAAAAATGTTGGAAAGAAATGAGTAGATTGATAAGGACCGAAAGATAGCATTTGTGTGTTGAGCTACCATAACCCTGCTTATTTTTGTTGTCTCTAGAGCATTTTATCTTGTGTAACTCCAAACATTTGGTGAATTTACTTTCCGATGACCCATCCCATTTTAAAAGGAGATGAAAGTCAAGCAAGTTAAATGAATATTATGTAATAGTCCTAACTGTCTCTTCTCCAGGTTCCAGATTCAAGGCACGCCTAATAGTACGATGCAGTACACCGGTATATTGGACTGTGTCAAACAGATGACTAGAAAAGAAGGGTATGTGTTAAAGGGACTTAGTAACATTGTCCAATTCCTCAAAATAAAATTTTAATTCTAGCGGTTCCATCATACCTTGTTGTATTCGTATTAACAATGAAATCATGGGACCGGTTTCGGTTTTTCAAATTTCCCTTTCGTTACAAAGATATGTACGATTGAAGTATTCAGATAAGAAAAACTCCCCCTGAGTTTTTCTTACCGTGTACAAAGTGAGTGCAGTGAGTCAGTGAATATCACTTTGCATTTTCGCTCATTACTTGGCCATGCAATGTCCATTTGACTTGAAATTTTCACACAATACCCTGTGGACATATGAGATAACAACAATATACATTGCATCAACCCTTCATCACTTTTTGCACATGTCAACAAAGTTACTATATCCCTTAAACTTGATTCTAAATGAGATACTGTTCATTCATTCATATTATATTTAATATTTGTTGTTGGGTTTATTTAAAAATAACTTTACAAAGTAAAACATTTAAATAGCATTATTAAAAGCATCATACATGTAAAATACATTATTGATAAGACACATCATTATTTATTCTTATGGAACATACATCAGAACCAAGAAGACCTACCATACAAAATAGGAGAATTGCAAGTATGAATAAACCAAACAAATTCAGTTATATGTAAATATAACATACAGTGTATAAATAAAAAAATACAAAAGCACATAACTAAATTTAATTCGAGAGAATTGAAAGAAAGACCTTGCTAATTTTCAGAAAATAAATCATTTGAAATTGTTCAGCCGCACAATAATCTGAACAAAAGAAAACAACTCTCAAATCTATACCAGGGAATATGTACAGTATATTATACTGTAATTTACAATTGAATGTATGTACGCATGCATACAATTAGATCATGTTTATTTAGAGGTAGCATTTTAGTAGCTATACCAAAGTTGTGCCATGTCATTTGATAGCACAGTACTTGTATACCAGGGGGCAGGGGCCCGATTATGGACCAGCGACATTTACCATGGTAGTTAGCAACATTGGCTCTAACTCATTGATGTCAATATGCTAGAATTGCGTAAAATTAACATAACGTAGAAGAGCACACATACCACCTTTACTCATTCATCTGTAAAGGTTTACACAAGCATATTTAGAGATCAGTGGAACTAGGTCTGGTCCTGGGTCATGATCGTGCTCTCGGCCACAGAGACACGTCTTTTAATCCCTTGCCTACGGGAACTGAGTGAGCTATGTGTACAACATCTATGGGGATTTCAGAATCTCAAAGGGAATGGGTTTATAAACCCATACATGTGATGCTAACAATGGAACAGAGTCTGGTAGTGAAGCCACACCCACTTATCCCATTCTAAAGGGCTTCATTGTGTTAACACTTTAGCATATAGATTACTCGCAGACTGTATTGGGAGTCACCATGTATGCAGGGGTTGGTAACAATAGAAAGTTATTTGTAGCAAACAAAGGCATTGAAAGTGGAAGCACTGAGTTTTGAATAGCATGTAGTAGACAGAATCAATCATGCATAACTACTTCTATGAGGGAGGGTGTAAAATGGGACATGCTTGATCCCCTATGCAAAGATGCAATGTACTTTGGGAAGAAAAGGTCCTCTTGGATTCATACAAGAGCATCCAAAGTGGTGGTGCATGTGCAATCAGTCTTTTCAAGTGGTTAAAAAATACTACATGTAGTTGCTAAAACAATAAGTTGTCTTCATTATTGATGGCCTTATCCTGAAATCAAGAACAGATCTGAAGAATGATAGCATGGTATTTAATCTGTAATAACGAACTACATTATTGCATAAATACTACATAATTACTTGTATGTCTACATTCATGTGTCATGAACTAGCCTATCAAATGGGGTGGTGATGTTTCACTTAAGTCTTTGGGTATTTTGCTACCATTTTTTGGGTTATATACTAGTGTCCAAACCAGAAAACCCTACGAAAGCAATGAGAGGACCTTTTCTTTAGCATGCCCTAACTGCCTCGGTATGTTATATGCCAAGTACATGGCATCTTGTAAATATATTAACTTACTAATAGGGATGAACGCCGTACTAGGGTTTTCTATAGCTCAGTCGGTAAGAGCACCGGTCTAGCAATCCGGAGGTCTCGGATTCGAATCCCGTTGGAATCCCATTTTCTTTGCTCTTTTTCAATTGTATTTATCATTCACCTTTATTACTCTGACCAACCTCACTTAATCACACATTCTCCATAATGCGCTTAATGTTATCTGGAGCCATACAAAGGCATCTTCCCTCCCCCCCCCCCCCCCCCCCCACCCCCCATCATGAAAGAGTCTCCCAAGAGAGCCACAAAGTTCTTCACCTTTGAGCATTACAAGAAGATCTTCCTCTTTGATTGCAAATTTGTAGTCACATTATTATAACAAAAAATTGCTAAATATATGCCATCTTGTCTAAATTAACTCAATCTCTGTTTTTCTCACTCTCCCTGTGCAGAACGTTATCTCTATACAAAGGCATCCTTCCCCCAATAATGGCGGAGACCCCCAAGAGGGCCACAAAGTTCTTCACCTTTGAGGAATACAAGAGGGTCTTCCTCTTTGGTAGTCCGGTCCCCACACCTCTAGTAAGTCCAGTCATTTTCATGGTCAATGTACCTGCTTGGTAGTCCTTCCAGTGTCTTTAAAGGGATCTAGTAACTTTATCAAACTCCACAACTCTTACTAAAAACTCCAGCGCTTCCCACATAGTTTTTGTTGTATTGGTATTACCAGTAGAAGCATGGAACAGAATTTCTCTTTCGTTATAAATGTATGACTAAAGTGTTCAGATGTTAAAGTCACCCTGGGAGACTTTCAACTGTGTACAAAGTAGGTGCAATGCGATAGCAATTATCACTTTGAATGTTTGCTTATTACTCTGTCATTTATTTACCATGGAATTTCCACACAGAAATGAGCATTTGATGTTCAACTCTTTGTAAATTTTTGCACATGTCAACACAGTTACTAGATCCCTTTACAGGGAAAACAGACGCTGGCATTTTTCGTTCACTGTTAATGATATGTGCGTAATTCTTGTACCATAATTTCTAGTCCTATATTTTTTCTTGAATATCAGTTATAACGGAAATAATCAATGTTTTTGAGACCCCTTTTGTTTGTTTGAACTAAACACCGGAGACTGCCATGTTTTCAAACGGACATATGAAGCATCATTGAGTGTGCTTTAACAACAGCGGATGATGAAACCACTGATATAGCAGCAGATCTATTATTCAAAGGGGCTACATCAAAAAGTCTATTGGGATTTTAGAATCTCAAAGGGAATGGCTAATTTTAAAATCTCATCACAAAGTGATTATTTTATTATAATTTGGGGTCTGACCGGACTAAGCCTTTGATGAAGGTTCATTTTATTAAAGGGGACCACCAGGCAAAGAACAACACATAATTATATGTTTTGGTACCGTTTTGTGATATCAAATAGATACCCAACATTTTGCAAAGGGTTGTGTAATTCATAAACAATGCAATTAATTACCACCACTTACAGAACCATTATTATTTCATGGTTCCGTACGCACCAAACATTTGTGAGTGCCCCACGAACGCATGCTTTAGAAAGGTGATGCCTTTTCCAATTACATTTTTTTTCTTCTGGAAACATATTTTTCTGAACTTGTTGATGGAATGGACTCCTAAAGATGTTACCTTTCATTTAAAAGAATATTATTTTTTGGTGGGGGTACCCTTTGATATTACACCGATTAACGCTATGCTTCTCTCTCATTGTTCTTTCGCCAGACATTCACTCTGGCTGGCCTGTGCTCTGGCCTCACAGAGGGAGTTCTCATCAACCCAGTGGAGGTCGTCAAGGTTCGACTCCAAGCTGACCAGAACTCATTTCAACGGGTATTTATTCATTTATTTTATTTTTTTTTTATTGGTGTAAAACTATCAATATGATGAAATACATCAGTGTAGTAACTTGTGCAATTAAATTTGGTCAAATCCAAACATTAATACGGAGTAAAAGATAACAAAAGTTACACACTATAACTATACACACGGCTATACTACACAAAATAATATCAGGGATGCCAGATTTCCGGCTATAGCCGGAATTCCGGCTTTTCCGTTTTTTTGACAAATTTTTTAAGGAAATATAATCCCCAAAATAGGCTCAGATTGCACCCAAGAGGTTCCAGGGCCCTAAAGCAGGCCCTGGACCCCGGCTAAAGGGACTTCGTGCTTCGCGCTTGTGATGTGCGCTTCGCGCACATTATTTTGAGTCCCTAGAGCCATTTGCCACTGGCATCCCTGTAATATTGAATTCAATATGCAACATCGCAAGAATATGGTAATCGGGCTCTATGTATAAAGTCACAATGTAAATTACCAAAGTTAAAAGAGAAATGGATTTAAAAAAGGATTTTGTTGTTATTGATTTTGTTTTTTTAATTTTGTGGTGACTAAAATCTTGTTTAAAAAAATACTTCAGACCTTATATATTTTCAGTGAAAGAAATCTATACATAATTTGTTATACCTGTAGCCCATTCCATAAAACTGTTGCATTTGTTGTAAGTGTCCACTTGTAGCTACCATGGCAACAGCTGAAATGCTCCATGGTGATTGGCTGTTGACCAAATAGTTACAATAATTGGACACTTAAAACAATTGCAAGTGTTTTATGAAATTGGATACTGAACTTGAATGTGATGTAAATTCTTTCAAGGTACAACCTATTAGTATCAATGTGCATTGTCTCTGTCTTTTCACAGCAACCAGTGCTTTTGCTACTGCGAGACAGGTGGTGCGTACAGATGGCTTTGGTGCTAACGGTCTCTTCAAAGGGTCTCACCGCCACGTTGGGCAGGCACGGCATCTTCAACATGATCTACTTGGTTTCTACCACAATATCAAGGATTATTTCCCGTCTTCCTCGGTAAGCCAATGTTTGCTCCTAAAGGCCTGGTCACATATCAACAAATATCGTAAACGGATTCCCGACAGAGGGTAAAATTTTCAATACGTTCGTCTCTGTTTGTATGCGTTTTCTTGTCCGTTTCCTTGTCAGGCGATGTACGTTGTTCTCTCCGGCAGAACGTTTTCTGCATGAAGCAATGGAGACGACTTTCATCACCCGGATAATTTGATTTCTGAAATTTCTATTCGTCTGACATCCGTTAACGCTATCCGGTGATATGTAACCAGGCCTTTATATTATATAT
>JBAMJV010000247.1:0-214153 GCA_037951105.1 Echinarachnius parma | reverse complement strand
GATACAACTGATTAAATAGTAATGAAATTGAAACTGGAGGTCTCTTATTCTTTGTGCTAACATAAACCTAACTGTGTGTGTGTTTGGAACATGTGATGGTAATGCTTTTGTATGTGTTTGTCAACAAGTATTATTGTGCGCATGTATGTTTGTTTTATGTGAATATGTGAGTAGTTTGTATGTTGTATGTATGTGTGTGTGTGTGTGTGTGTGTGTGTGTGAGTGTAAGTGTGCATGTTTGTGTGTCTGTATTTAATGTATGTGTATGTATTTATTGTTGTGCACATGTGTGTATTGTATAAGCAACTATGTCAGTATGTGTGTTTCTGTTTTTTTGTCATGACTGGGTGGGGATCGGAAATGGTAGAAATAGAAATTGTGAAATTCAGAAAGCATTGAAAAACTAATATTGATCAAATTAAATTTGTGTTTGGTAGGGTTTGGAAGATGATTATCTGTACATTGGAATACATCGCTTTCCAAAGTCACAAGTTAAGTAAAAAATGAAGAAGAAAAATATATGTATTAAAATGAAATTTACTGGCCCTTTAGTGACGTACAGAATGGATAGAATTTCTGATTAATGGTTCATTATCAAAGATAAATTCGGCCTGGAAAAAACAGCGCACAACTGCAGAATCTTAATGAGGTAATCTACATTGAGCGTATAGAGTTACAGAAAATAGTTTTATGGAAATTAATGCTACCCAATTATCCTTTATACCACCAGAGAGTTGTATGGGGCAATATTTTATAGCTAAATGTTACAGGTACTGTAATTAAAGATGAGGGAAGATTCTATCAACAGCTGAGCACAACTAGTAACAGGAAAGTAATTCAGCGTATTCAGCTATCCCATTTACATCAACTAAATGAGCATGAAAAAACCCAATTAATAATGTTAAGTGTTAAATAGGATTGACACCGTAATCGTATTATTACAAAAAAAAATTAAATAGATATTTAATTGTAAATTGGGTAATTTCAGTGGTGTTAGAATCTATTCCAAATAACCAAATTCATAAGAGAGATATTTATTGTCTAGATATTAACATTTATATGTGTGTCATTTCATAAGTCTTGGAAAACATTCAACATGTAATAATTGTAAATCACTGAATTGCTGATAGGAATTTTTTGCAAGTAATATGTAGATATAATATCAACAATTGATGCTTATTTGGTAATTTCATTAGACTGAGAAAACATGCTTCATGTAAATTACTAAATTGCTATTTAAATGCTAACGGGAATTTTGTGTAGATATTGACATTTACATGTAGTTGGTGCGATCACCAAATTGATCACCAAATTGCTTGTGAGCAGGAGGGATGCCAAATGATTGTGTACCCTGAGGCTCATATCAGTGTGGATTCAAGTTTCAAAGCAAAGATGATTGCCAATAAGGCAATATGATACCTGTGATAATTAGTAAACATGTTGTTTTCTGGATGAATAGTGTTCAAAACAAGTGAACAAATATCAGTCATATGTTCATTACCATACTGTAGTGTGTCGTAGGCAGCGCATTGACAATGCATTGCTAGCAGGAACTTTTTGACACACTAACGCATGCATTGTCTTAATACAGTTGTACAACCAGGACATTATGCATATATTTCATAGCATATAAATAGTCATACTAGTCTAGTGAGCATGACTATTTAGATGTGAGAAATATACATAGAAGCACAGCACTGCCACACTAACACCAACTCTTGATAATGATGGATGAGCCACGTGAAAGGAGAAGTGTGTGATGAATGACCTACGTGAAAGGGGGAACGTGCAGATTGTGAATGGAATCTTGTTACAGGGAAATGTGGAGAGGGGGGGGGGGGGGGGGGGGGGGGGGTGGTGATGAAACCTTGCCAGGGCATGGGTTGAGGTGTAAATGGGGAATGACAGGAGATTGGCTACAAACAAACAGACAAACAAACAAACAAACAAACAGCTACAAGTAATGAGATGTTGGAGCTTGCTGATTGGTCTACACCCAATATGGTGGACTCCCTTTTTGTCAAATAGCAAAATGAAAATTTAGAATTAAGGGCTAGGATTAGAGTTTGGCTTGGGATACCCTAGGTTTCTGGCATACTCTGTTAGACCGAATGAGACGTAGACCAAATAGGTGTTGTCAACCATCATGCGACCATAAAGCTGAGGTGGAGGGTTTCCAATGACAAGATACTGTTGATGAAGGAAGGGACAGCTTTTATTTCCTGTAAGTAACAGCCTCTGATTCCATGTAATGGCAGTTATAAGATCCTCAGAACAACTGACCTACTGCTCTTCCTCCCTTTGTAGAAAAAAGGCAACAGACCCCCCCCCCCCCCCAACCTCCCTAAAATTACTTTAATTTTACTATCTTGCATTTGATAATAATAATAGGGTGATTTATATAGCGCCTAATACAATGATACAATATCATCTCTAAGCACTCCGGTATAGGATACAATGCAAACCAGCACACATTGTGTGCACCATCTCCACACCCTGGGGAGCATTCCTTCCAACTCCAAGCAGCTCATGGAGATTGAGAAGATTATTCACATTATATGAGTCCTATCGAAAGAAACATTATTTTGACATTGAGCTTCCCCTATTCCTCCACTGAGATGAAGCAAAAACAAGAAATGTTTGTTTGACGCGTGGCAAGCTCCATCATTCAATCCTCATTTATTACCAGGAAAAGGAAACCAAATTGTGTGAATGTTTTTACTTCACTGCATCATTTGCACTCCCCATTGCTCCCTGCCCCCTAAAAACAAACAAACAACTAGAAATAGAATATGATAAAGACAATACTCCCCCCCCCCCCCCACATACAAAAAAAAGGAGAAGAGAAAAAATACAATTCCCTGCCTTCCCCCCCCCCCCCCCCCCCCCAAACAAAAAAAGAAAAGAAAAGAGAATAAAGACAATTCCTGCTGTGTGACTCACTAGCTCATTTGTTTATTATTTACCTATTACCAAAACCACTTCCCTCCCTCCCTCCCTCCTTCCTGAACAAAACAGGGAGAAATCAATTTTTACTACCTGTGGTTTCCCTTTATTTATTTTTGTTGTCACCCCATGTGAGCCTCTTGACCATTATGACCCATTTATGCCTTCTTGGAAGCAAAGTGAATGGCCTGCAAAAAGAGTTCAATTCAACTCGAAAATAGAGGAGAGGGAATTCAATAGCAGAATTGCGTGTCAACTGGCTTCATTCCAATGGCTTTGACCATTGTTGGCTGTTGAGTTCACTTTACCCACTCCCTCTTCTCCTTGTCCAATAGTCAATACAGCTATCCCGTTATTGTTTGTTGTAACGTTTATTTGTTGAATTTGCATTTGTGTCAATTGGCAACTGGCCAATGGATTTGACCACCCCTGGCTGTTCAGTCCACTGCACTTCCTCCCTCCTCTCCTTGCCCAGTCCAGCTGCCCTACACGCATATACGGTATAATATGTTGTTACACGGATTTTGTTGTATATTTTTGAACTTGCTATTAAAACAGAACTACATGCTAGCTCAAATCTCCTCCTCTCATTCGCTTCCTCTTTTCCCAATGGTTTTCTTTTCCTCTCCCTATGTTTTCCCCTCCTTCTATCTTGTTTCTCCTCCTTCTATCAAGATGTTTCTTTCCCACTCCCCCCCCCCCCCCTCTACTAATATCTCTCTTTTCTTCTCTCCTGTGTTAATATCTCCCATATTTCATTTTCTACTCCCTTCCATTCCCTGTATAGTCTATATAGGTACTGTATTATCCCCTAATTCTGCGTCTCTCTACCATTCTCCCATTTCTCCCCCTCTCTTTCATTTTCTCCCCCTCTCCAGCCCTCTATCTCACCTATGTCCCCAATTCCATATCCCTCAACTCCCATTTTACCACCCCCCCCCCTCTCCCCGCTCCCCCCCCCCCCCCTCTCCCCGCTCCCCCCTCTCTTCCATTCTCTTTAGATAATTCTATCTCTCTCCTGGCGTCCCCCAATCCCAATTCTGTGTCCCTCTTCCCCCCTTTCCGGGGCCCCCTTTGTATTCGTGGCAGGCTTATTCGCATGACCTTCGTGCCTAGCATCTGCCTGGAGCAGAGAGCCGAACAAAAGCCACCGCTGCACTTGGCGTTGACCTTCTGTGTAGTTATAGTGGTCAGCGAGCGAGTTATTCACTCCATGGTTATTCATGGTATGGCATTGCGTGGACACGCGGTAAGCGTGTGTTCTATTTGCACAGATCTGAGATCTGATGGTACTTAGTGTGTATGTATGTACAGTATGTGTGTTTGTTTTTGTGTGTATGTGTGTTTGTTTTTGTGTGTATGTGTGTATGTGTGCATGTTTGTGTCAGTTTGTGTGTGTGCGTGTTTGTGTCAGTTTGTGTGTGTCTGCGTGTATTTGTGTGAGTTTGTAGTGTGTGTGTGTGTCTATGTGTGTGTCTATGATGTTTGTGTATTTGTGTACTCATTTGTTTGTGTGCAGATGTGTACATTCCTTTTCAAATTTGTGTGCGCAAGTTTGATAAGTCAATTTGTTTGTTCATGTGTACATACTAAATACGTCATGGAAGAGTTAGTATCTTTGTTGATGTGCATGTACATGTATGTGCGTGTTCCCTTTTTGTTGGGAGTATAAAACTAAAATGCTCATGGCTGTATGAATTATTGTGTTTTTATATATGTTTTTGACAATGTGTGTGGTAAGCATGCGTATGTAAATGTTCAAGAGTGCATTTTAGCATCTTAAACAATTTTTTTCGATGGTGTGTTTTTCCTTGATTTTGTTTGTGAGAACAATGGGAAAAGAGGTGCTTGTGCCTGTTAATTAGTGTGTACGGTACATTATGGGGCATACTCAGTGTGCATTCACACGTAGAAGGTGCATTTTATTATGTACGTGTATATGTATATGTACGTGTAGTCTATAAACAGTATTCTTTACAGTCGGATTGGTCATGCGGCCAGCTAGCTTATCGCACACGCATTGCAGAAATAACGCTAACAGCCCTTGACGGAAATAAAATAGTTCCCCACCAAATGACCTCAACCATAACAAAGCAACAGCAGGCAATTACAGCTCTGGAATATATACAAACCACCTCCACACTAACTTTCTTGTGTACTTGCCCATTCGGGCAAGTAAAATCATATATTTTGAAATTCTGCTTGCCCTCTTACTTCTAGATGAGGTTTACATGTATGCAATTACACATATTGTTTTCTCATGGTTGAGCAATTATTTAGTTGCCCGATCGAGCAAGCAAACTTGACAATTAGTGAAATTTTACTTGCTCGACACCAATTTTTACTTGCCCCGGGCAAGCGGGCAAGTGCTAGTGCTAATGTTATTTCTTATTTTTTGATCTGTACATTAAATTTATAATATATAGCTGCCTTCCAAAAAAGAAGTTTAATCCATACTTCTAATTTGGGGATTTGTGGGTGTAAAAGAATATGCTGGTTCTATATACCTGTATGTGTATATAATATTATGGTCAGCTCTTTTTTATCTTTGCGCTCATATATATATAGAAAAAAACTTCCCTCCTTTTACTGCACTTGTAAAGATTATTTTAAAAAACCTCTCTATTTTGAAGGAGAGTACAAAAAGCATATTTTTCATTCGAGCAGGCTCTTCAAAGTACGCACTTGACCCACTTTAGTTGTGGTTCATGCATAGTAATATCAACCCGAGTTCCGCATATGATGGTACAGTACATGCTTTTGTAAACACTAAAATGGATGCAGCTACAATGGTCATAGATATTAGATGTAAGTGGTCTCTCTCGATAATAGTGCAGGGAGCTAGTATTATGGTGCCTCAATGGTTATAGAACACAACAAATGCACATACCTAGCGCTAGCAAGGAAAATGAACGTGGTAGAAATGTATATCCACTATATCGCGTGTGCGGTCCGATCTGGATGACCTGTGAACTAACTGGGTCAGAGGACACAATCAATGGGATAACAGTGAGGGGACGGGGGGGGTTGGGGGGGGGGGGGTGTGGGGGGTAAAGAGGAACCTAAACACTCCCTTTACTTCTGTGGGATCCCCACCCACCGATTGGGAAATTAACCAAATACACAAGATCATTTCATTAGATTGAATTGCTCTTTGAAATATTGTTTGCACTTAAGTTCTTAACTCTTGTAAGATTGTAGTGGGCTTGGGCTCTTTCAGGCATTTTGGGGCTAAATCGGCCTGAGCCTCTGTGTATTCCCCCCCCCCCCCCCCCCCCCACTAATTGGCATATGGGTAGACTTGTTAGAAAATGGCTGTTAAACCATTACTGAATCGTCCATTGTGATTGATATCCGGAGCTTATTAATAATAATGGGTGCTTATAGAGAGCAAATTGCAACAAAGCCTCTAAGCACTATTAATTATGTGAAATGTATCATATTATGTAAATGTACATACATGTACCATCAACTTTCAGAACTCAAATTAATGGATCTTTTACAAGAATAACCATACAATGAATAGCCATAGCAAGAAAGGTGCCTTGTACTACCCCATGCTGATTTTCAGCAACATGGCACAACCAAACCTGTCTTATACCCCATCTTAATAGGCCCAAAAAGACCGGGTGACATCTGGACGTCGTCCGGGTGGGAACCTACCCCATTCCTATTAAGGCGGTTTAATCGGGTAACGTCAGGCCTACGTCCGGGTGAGTTTCAACCAAGTCGGACCAGGGTGAGGTTGAGGTAACGTCCAGAAGTCACCCTGACAAAAGACCTATTAAGACGGGGTACCGTGGTTACCCGGATAGATGACATCAGTCGGGCATGCACAAATAGGCCGTGTAAAATGTAAATACCGTAAAACTCCGTGTATAAGGCGCACTTTTTTCCGTCGGAAAAAATTTCAAAGTCGGGGGTGCGCCTTATACACAGGTATAGCCACAAAAAAAACACCACGAACACTTAGCGCAATGACAAGGACGAATTGCCCACATGATATCTGATATGTAATTGTGTAAAAAATATATCCGTTATCTTGTCATATCCTTGAACATTTTTTTTTTTTTAGTATTGCAGGTGAAAACTTTTTGTTTGTGTAGTACTTTGTGCCAAGCTTCTAGTTGATGGCAAGGTTGATTCGCTGACATGATATCAGGTAATGATATAAATGTGAATTGTTTTTAAAAGGGATCTAGTAACTTTGTTGACATGGGCTGAGAGCAGCAAGTATGGATAACATTTCTTGCTGATGGACTCGCTTGACAGTGGTTGGGAATTGAACCCATGACCTTTGTGTTGAAAGACTAAGGCTCAAACCAATACAGCCATACCTGTCTTAGCGGCCACCTTTCTATAGCAGCCAACCTGCCTTTAGTGGCCACCACATATAGGCCTGCAGAGAAAAACATGCTATGGAACATGTCTAAAGATACGAGGTCACATGTCTAAAGCGGCCACTTATCTTGTTTCCCCCTAGAGGTGGTCACTATACACAGGTTTGACTGTATACCACTACACCCCCTCCCCTTCGCTTGTAACTCCTTGGAGTTGGACCGACAATAATTTGTACTTGATGGCTGTGGGGCCAATGTCTTCCCTGTCCCCAGCAGGTGGGTATCGCGTTCTGACAGCAGTGGATGATTAATTAACCAGCCCTTTAGTACTCTCAAGGACCCGTTTCACATCGACGAGTCAGACCATTATCAGAAATGGTCCAGTAACAGTTGAATATTGGATCTGAGAGAGAGACCAAAACCGGTCAAAATCATTTTTGAACAGTCTAACTTGATTGCCTCACTCACCCAGCATGCGAAAGAGCAATCGGGTACTACAACTAAAGAAACATGTTGAATGCTTGACTTTGAAAGGGTATAGCCAATCTTGCCGTGATCTGATGCGATAGACCGGTTTACCATGTGGCAGGCCTGCATGTGGGTTTGCTAACCCCATGTGGCAGGCCTGCATGTGGGTTTGCTAACCGAAGATTGGTTGCGCAAATCTTGTCAATCAGATGACCTGGAGACATGCTAATCAATTAACCCGTTGATCTTGAATAAATTCCTGCCAAGTATCCATGTATGCTTCTAAGTCTATATATTAGTATGTTTTCTATGTACTATCGTCATTTTAGCCTCTGAAGAAGATTCTGCTAGGATCGAAAATTTAACCCCTATATTGACTCAATTAACTCGTTCCTTACCATGCAATTCAATACGTCTTCTTCTTCTGTTACTGTGCAGAACCTCCTGGGAATATATATATACTCCCACAAGTTGTAATAAACCTTGCATACATTAGTTGTTGCTATATTGGGCAAACCTCTGGCAAGCTTTCAGATCCTGGATAGGAACAACATTTGTTTATAGGATATGCATACAGTGTATATATATTAGTGAACTGGCCCCATATTCATAGAACCCGCTAGCTTAGTTCCTTGCTAAGTCTTATTTCAAATGATACGATTGAGTGAGCACCCAACAGTTTCCTAGTAATCATGTAGGGTTAGCTGGTTGAGCTTTAGGTACCCACAAAGTTAACTCTATTTAGCAACTTAATTCAGGGCCACCTCATCCAAAATGGACTTAGCAAAGAACTAAGCTTGCAGGCTTTATGAATATGGGCCCTGGTCTATAGGATAGGAAGGCCCATGATGTGTAAACATTTGCACCCTACTTTTAATAGCTCTGTATCAAATGGTTTAAATTTGGTATCATGGTGTAAAACGGGCAACTTGTTTGGTGGGTGTTACATTGCCAAGTGCGAGGCCGTTCCTCTGTGGAGTTGCCTACTTACCAACCGAGATTAAGTGTGATTTGATTTCCAATGAATATTTGAGTTTGCATCCTAACAATATTTGTTGGAAAATATAAGGAGAGAGAGAGAGAGAGAGAGAGAGGTGATATTATGGGATTATGGGATGTGCAGTAGAAATTGATTCAAACCCAAATAAATCTAATGTGATTGTGAAAAATAGAGTGAGTAAACAAAATCCTGGTGTTCAGCTATTTATCTGCAAATAGCGGAGCATTCTCAAAGTTAAATCTGACTTTAGAAATCATTAAATGCAGAAAACTTAGCAAAAAGTTAAATGCAAAAATTGCAGCCCTGCTGAGATTGCATCGACTTTATAGCACAGTCTATACACCCACATCTTTATATATATTTTTAAAATTTCCTTTCAAATATTCCTCTCTGCTTGCTGGTAATGATAAAACTGTTTACCCAGAGCCTGTAAATGGAACCCTCTTACTCCAGATAGGGTTAAAAATCTCACCACAGAATGCACCAGATTGCACGATTCTGAACCCCAAAATTGAAAAATCTCCCTTTACCGTGGGAGCCCCCCTCCCACACCCTCCCCCCGCTCGGTCGCTTCACTCCCTCGCAGTAGTTCTCGAAAGTTTTTCAGTGTTTTTTTTATGAACAGTACTTTTCATGTCTGGATATGCGTACGTCGAACGATGTTGCATTTGAATATCTTTTTGACATCTTACGAACATGTCGATAAAATTAGACTACAGTGGCATAATTGTATCCCCCGAACCACTTCGGGGGATACTATGGATTTGGCCTCGTCGCGCCGCCGCCGCCGCCGCCGCCGCCGCCGCCGCGTCCGCCGCGTCCGCCGCGTCCGCCGCAGAGATTTTCTTGTGAACGCTCTACAGGTCCGAGTTCTTGTCCGATCATTTTCTAATTTGGTATGAAGGTGTATTAAGGAAAGAGGATGAAGCCTATTGATTTTGGTGTGGGGCGGAGTCCTGGTTGCCATGGTAACCATGATATAAAGAAATAGTTAAGATTACCTTGTGAACGCTCTACAGGTCCGAGTTCTTGTCCGATCATTTTTTAATTTGGTATGAAGGTGTATTAAGGAAAGAGGATGAAGCCTATTGATTTTGGTGTGGGGCGGAGTCCTGGTTGCCATGGTAACCATGATATAAAGAAATAGTTAAGATTACCTTGTGAACGCTCTACAGGTCCGAGTTCTTGTCCGATCATTTTCTAATTTGGTATGAAGGTGTATTAAGGAAAGAGGATGAAGCCTATTGATTTTGGTGTGGGGCGGAGTCCTGGTTGCCATGGTAACCATGATATAAAGAAATAGTTAAGATTACCTTGTGAACGCTCTACAGGTCCGAGTTCTTGTCCGATCATTTTCTAATTTGGTATGAAGGTGTATTAAGGAAAGAGGATGAAGCCTATTGATTTTGGTGTGGGGCGGAGCCCTGGTTGCCATGGTAACCATGATATAAAGAAATAGTTAAGATTACCTTGTGAACGCTCTACAGGTCCGAGTTCTTGTCCGATCATTTTCTAATTTGGTATGAAGGTGTATTAAGGAAAGAGGATGAAGCCTATTGATTTTGGTGTGGGGCGGAGCCCTGGTTGCCATGGTAACCATGATATAAAGAAATAGTTAAGATTACCTTGTGAACGCTCTACAGGTCCGAGTTCTTGTCCGATCATTTTCTAATTTGGTATGAAGGTGTATTAAGGAAAGAGGATGAAGCCTATTGATTTTGGTGTGGGGCGCGGTCCTGGTTGCCATGGTAACCATGATATAAATAAATAGTTAATATTACCTTGTGAACGCTCTACAGGTCCGAGTTCTTGTCTGATCATTTTCTAATTTGGTATGAAGGTGTCTTAAGGAAAGAGGATGAAGCCTTTAGATTTTGGTGTGGGGCGGAGTCCTGGTTGCCATGGTAACCATGATATAAAGAAATAGTTAAGATTACCTTGTGAACGCTCTACAGGTCCGAGTTCTTGTCCGATCATTTTCTAATTTGGTATGAAGGTGTCTTAAGGAAAGAGGATGAAGCCTATTGATTTTGGTGTGGGGCGGAGTCCTGGTTGCCATGGTAACCATGATATAAAGAAATAGTTAAGATTACCTTGTGAACGCTCTACAGGTCCGAGTTCTTGTCCGATCATTTTCTAATTTGGTATGAAGGTGTATTAAGGAAAGAGGATGAAGCCTTTTGATTTTGGTGTGGGGCGGAGTCCTGGTTGCCATGGTAACCATGATATAAAGAAATAGTTAAGATTACCTTGTGAACGCTCTATAGATCCGAGTTCTTGTCTGATCATTTTCTAATTTGGTATGAAGGTGTATTAAGGAAAGAGGATGAAGCCTATTGATTTTGGTGTGGGGCGGAGTCCTGGTTGCCATGGTAACCATGATAACCATGATATAAAGAAATAGTTAAGATTACCATGTGAACGCTCTACAGGTCCGAGTTCTTGTCCGATCATTTTCTTATTTGGTATGAAGGTGTATTAAGGAAAGAGGATGAAGCCTATTGATTTTGGTGTGGGGCGGATTCATGGTTGCCATGGTAACCATGATATAAAGAAATAGTTAAGATTACCTTGTGACCGCTCTACAGGTCCGAGTTCTTGTCCGATTATTTTCTTATTTGGTATGAAGTAGGCTTGGGCGGTTCTGCCCCAGCTTGGAGTCGATTCTGATTCCATACCCATGTCTCGGTTCCGAGAAGAATCGGAGGCCTCGCCGCTGACGCGGCTCAGTCCAGCGATCACTGCTGTAAGCGCACATCGCCTTGTCTATTAATCAGACCCTGCTCGGAGGACAAACAGCGCGCGAGGCCTTGCCCAAAGGCTACTGCCAGCCTAGTAGAACAACGTACACCACCAAACTTGTTCAGTTCACAATATTACAACCCACAAAAGTGCAATGCAATTGGTTCGGGGGATACATGTGCTCGGCTGCGCGACCCGCCGAGCGCACAATTTCTAGTTATATTCGTAGGCCCCCAACTGACTCACTTGTATTACACAGGCAAATTTTGGTGCGTGGATAAGCAGTATTCAGCAGTGCGTTTCTTCATTCACATAATTATCTACGCAGTCTTGAAAATGTAGGTCAAGGCTAATGAACCAGGCCAAAGCTGCATCTTATTGCCGATGAAATCAGCGGGGGAAACTTCTTCAGTCATTTGCGATACTTGGTATACGTTGAGCAACCGCAAAGCAATTACAATACATGTATACACAGCATGATGAACTGTGTAATCAATTTATTTAAATCAATTTCAATTCCAATCATCTATTTATTTCATGCAAAAACACGAACTAATGATTACAACGATAACAAAATGACGAGGAAATTACACACACAAAAGCAGATGGCTTGGGGAAAAGTAATTCCATTTAACACAACTTACAGAACATGCATTATTGACTGAGTACTACGTACGATCAGTTGTGCAAATTGAGCATGTCATAATTTAGTTATGATGTGATGTTTTTTTCCCAGCGATTTAAAAATTTTGCTTTGGATTTTTTGTTTGCATATTGAATTACTGAGCTTTCTGATAAAAAATTGTGGGAAATAGTGTTTTTTATGAAGGGAATGCCTCTCAATTAACCTAGTTGTTTTTAATTATTCTCTATTTTTGACCGCAAGGAACTTCTTTATTATCTGAGTTAGCTCCTAAAGGTACCTTCAAAAACAGTCATTTGCAATTAAATGTTTATCAAAAAAGAAAAAATAATAATTTGGAAATAAGTCATAGAATACATTGAAAAATTAATAATAATATATTTTTTACTTAGGGCTATCATCACAGAAAAAATTAAATTAATTTTTCTGGGGCTACTTTTCAAGCTCGCCATCATGAAAATATTCTAAAATTAGTTTTGCACTGCCTCTGCAAATTTATGGGGGCTCCTTTATGATTTTCAGGGGCTCTTTTGGGCATTTCAGGGGCTCTGTTGGGCATTTCAAGGGCTCTGTTGGGCATTTCAGGGGCTCTGTTGGGCATTTCAGGGGCTCTGTTGGGCATTTCAGGGGCTCTTTTGGTCATTTCAGGGGCTCTTTTGGTCATTTCAGGGGCTCTGTTGGGCATTTCAGGGGCTCTGTTGGGCATTTCAGGGGCTCTGTTGGGCATTTCAGGGGCTCTGTTGGGCATTTCAAGGGCTCTGTTGGGCATTTCAGGGGCTCTGTTGGGCATTTCAGGGGCTCTGTTGGGCATTTCAAGGGCTCTGTTGGGCATTTCAGGGGCTCTTTTGGTCATTTCAGGGGCTCTGTTGGGCATTTCAGGGGCTCTGTTGGGCATTTCAGGGGCTCTGTTGGGCATTTCAGGGGCTCTGTTGGGCATTTCAGGGGCTCTGTTGGGCATTTCAGGGGCTCTGCTGGGCATTTCAGGGGCTCTGTTGGGCATTTCAGGGGCTCTGTTGGGCATTTCAGGGGCTCTGTTGGGCATTTCAGGGGCTCTGTTGGGCATTTCAGGGGCTCTGTTGGGCATTTCAGGGGCTCTTTTGGGCATTTCAGAGGCTCTTTTTGGGCATTTCAGGGGCTCTTTTTGGGCATTTCAGGATGCTAAATCACCCTAACCCCCTATGCATTTCTTTTCACTGGCTATTATTATTCCTTCTCTGGTTAGGAGCAATATAATTCAACTGAAAACAAATGAATGTATGTGCGAGTTTCCTTCAAATTGTTTACTTTGTGCTTATTTGAAGGCTCCCTTTTATCCATCAAATCACAATAATTGATCGTATTATGATAACATAATAACTTACTCTTTTGCTAGGAGCAAAAATGTAATGTAACATTTTTTAAAATGTGAAAGGGGACATAATTTGGAAAAATTGTACTAACAATGCTTTCTGAATGTGCTCTAAGGTACTACAACCATGTATTTAAATCCCGTGGAACCAGGCCATGATACGTCAATTGAATCAATTTGTATGAATGTTGCCGATTGTAATGAGATCGTTACAATTTTGTTTTAATTTGTGATCAGTTATATCCTTGCAAGTTTACTTCCTTTTACTTTGAGTTGTATGATGTTAATCGGAAACGTTTTGGTTTATTGAATATTATATATATATTTATATTTTTTGAGAGAGAAAAGATTGAAAACAGGAAAGTAGTTTTGCTTGAGGGTTTTTGATATCACCTGCCGTTAAGTGAAGTCCTTTCCTCAACACTTACAACGTAACTCTCTCGGTATCAAGTGAGAAAAAGATGATAGAGATATAGCTTGCGCAATATGCACATTTTATGCATAGCGTTAATGTAAATCGCATTCATTATTATGATATAGGCACCCAAGGTTGTATTTTTTTGTTACTTCAATTCTATAGTACAGATGTTTTTTTATTTATTCAAGGGATATCCTAAATTATTGTCTTTTTTCATTTAATAATGCATGTTGTGGTTTTGAATTTATATTTATATTAAAGAATTTAATTCAATTATTCAGAATCAATTTTCCCAATTTTTTCTGGTTGTATCCTCATCAATGTTCTACCTCACTTTGTAAACAGAACCTTCTTGCTTGGTCATCATTTTTATTAATAATATATAATAACTAGAAAATATTGACTTACATGGATATCTTGCAGGCATGATTTCATGTTTGAAACCTAAATATTCCTTTCTTTGTTACTATAACGTTTTCAGTTTATTGAACAAATTATTTTATACAGATTTTTGTTTTCTTTTTTTTAAACAAATCTTCCTCACTTTGCTACTGAAATGCCTTACATTCTATATCAAATAATTTTCTGTAACTATTTTGAATTCTTACAAATTTGTTTTTCTATTTTGTCTTCTTTTCATCTACGCTACAGATCTACCTCAAATTGTAACTCAACCTCAGCCAACAGCGGCCTCTCAGGGACGCGCGGCCAGATTCGAATGCACTACCTCAAGCGTTCCTAAAGCCAACATATCATGGAAACACATAAGCAACAATGCAAGCAGAAGTAACATCGTTAACTCAAACAGGTAAGGCTAAAATCCTCTTTTAATTAGTCTAAAAGACAGGAAAAAAAAATCATTTTTTAGGTCATATTTGAATGAACTACCTCAGGCGTTCCTAAAGCTAGACATATTGTGAAAACACATCAGCAACAATTGTGCAAGCAGAGGTATCATCGTTAACTCAAACAGGTGAGGCTTTAAATCTTCTTTAATTAGTCCTAAAGACAATCTATAAACTAATTGATTAAGACAGATCGGTCATAACTCAATTAAAATTAAAAAGAATGCACAGTCTAATCTAATGGTGTGAAATTGCTTCACAATCGAAGAGAATCCTGGGTTCAACTCCCAGACAAGCCCCCAAATTTTGTAACATATTTTGTAATCATTTTGTGGAAACACATTCAGCAAGCCAGGAGAATTTACAACTATGACCCTAACATGTATATTGAAACAATCGTCTTATGAAACTCGTACCTGGTCAATGGACGTTCGTTCTGAAATCATTGCCTGTAGATGTATGTAAAAACCTTCGTTAATCTTCTCTTAAAATTTTGATTGTCATTTCTTACATGTGCACATCAATAAATACTTGTTCCCTATCTTAGACATGCAATCCTTCCCAATGGTGTGCTACAAATCTTGCGTGTCGAGTTTGAGGATGAGGGGCGCTACAAGTGCGTGGCGACGAACGCCGCAGGTACGGAGCGCAGCAACTCGGCCACGCTTTCCGTTCTACCTCAAGCCATGGACACACTGTCGCTTGACGAGCCCACCATCTTGCGACGCCCCGCCTCACAACAAGTGGTTGCTGGGGACGACGTGTTGCTGGAGTGCCTGGCCAATGGCGACCCGCTGCGGGTTACATGGCGACGAAAAGGTGGGTGGAGTCCCTCATACAGAGACATTAGTCACATCGCCATACTGTTTTGTTTTGCATGCAATGCATTGACAATATGGGTGGCAGGTATCTGATATCTGCCAACTTATGCATTGTCTATGCACTTTGTGCGACCAGGAAATTGTATACATGTATGGCATGTTACCCCTATAGACTAGTATGACCATTTACATTGTAGATGTGGGTAGAGTGGACTAGAGTCTTATTTTTTTTGGCATGAGTGCAAGCAATTGAAAAAAAAGATCTAGAATGCTATAAAATGAAGCACTTGAAGGTGTGTTGCAAGAAAATGTGGAAATAGTGTTTGTGAGCAGTATAAAATGGAAGGCTGGAAATCGTTTACAAATAAACAAAACACAGGTTCCTGTCGGCAATGGGTGAAAAAGGGCCAGCAGTGAGAGTGATTACGTGGAAATACATGAAACATAAATCACTAATTGATTGTGCATGAACAGATGAATAAACCGCTAAGGGGGCAAGGACTCTCCAGCTCCAAGAAGCTAGCATTGGAAAACAGGTCAGGTTATGAATTATCACAACCTGCACGTATAATATGTCTCTGTCTACCTCTGAAAACATGTCATGGTAAATAATCTAGTTCTTCAAGTATGTCACGGATTAAGAAAATGTTTCAAGTTATGGCGCAGTTGTACTGCAGTTCGCTTCTCTTTCATTAGTGGCCCAGATTTGTTAATTGGAGCATAACCTCCTTGAGTATGCAGTTGTAGTAAGCCCTCCGCACACAGAGCCGTCTCGACCCCATCCGACTGGTTTTCAGTCAGGCTAGAGTCGGTTTTGCTCAGTTGTAGCTGATTCAACATGTTGAATCGGCCTCGAATGATCTCCAACCGGCTCTTGACTGGCAAAACAGGAGTCCAGAGGCAACGTATACTGAGCTGAACCACCTGAAAACCAGTCGGATCGGGTCGAGCTACTTTTCTTGTTCAAACCCTGTATGGAAGTACATGTATCATAAGGAGAGTGAGTCGCTGTTACAAATCAGGATAACCCATTTCATGTTTTGACAGCCTCGTCGTCGGAGCTTGAGCAACATTTTTTCTCTCCCCCTTCTACTCTTTTGGGTCACAAAATGCGGTTTCTCGACCCAGTTTTGAATGAACTCCACTTGATCTTCTCCAAAATCCAAAAATGGAAAACAAACAAAGAAATGGTGACACCTAATTTGGGGAACTGTTTCTGTCCCACTGCGACTAACGTACATTGTAGGAGTCGTGACACACTCGCCTAGATATTCCTGCACTTTAACCTTTCATCCCAATTTTTAAAATTTTTTTACTGCATTTCATCTTTGTTTTTTATCCAGTCAAAATACTATCCCCGCTGTTTTTTTTCTTCTTTTTAACCAGCTTCCAAACAGCTTTTATGTGCTAAGGTATTCTGCACTTTAGCCTTCGACCCATTTTCAGTTCCTTCGGGACCCAAACAAAACTGCTCCTGTTTGTTTTACATGTATGTCACTGACTTTCCTTCGCCCTAGTTCATACGTGATCTGTACACGTGTATGTACTCGGATAGGTTGCACTTTTAACTGGTAGAATGTCAACCCATTTTGTTCTCACCTCCCCAACCAAAACACTGCATCCCACCATTTTTTATCTATGTCAATGACATTCAGGCGGACTAGTTCGTACGTAGCTATGTGCTCTGACTTTGTCAAATGTTAAACCATTTGTTTCCCCTTTCCTAATTAAAAATGCTGCTTCCTACTGTTTTCCATGTCACTGACATTTACGCGTCCTACATGTAATTCATATGTAGCTGTGTGTCCTGATTTCCCGCAGGTTTCACCTTCAACCCACTTTTAAAAATCTCCGCTGCAGTTCCTTCCACAATACTTCCCACTGTTATCACTGACATTCATATATATGTGACCGGCTATAGCAAAACCCTGCACTTGTCGGTAAAAAATGAAAGGAGATTTTCACTCAATTAGAAAGGCCTCATAAAAAGCTTTCATTTGATGTATTGTTCTAACAAATTGGTCACTAATTGGCGAAGATATGATTGTTTCAATTTTACAATCATATGTCTTTCAGTTTTACACACATTGTGTGAACTGAAAATGCCCATTTCTTCAAAACATGAAATACCGACAAGTGCAGGGTTTTGCTATAGCCGGTCACATATGGTTCACACGTGAATTTTGGCTTCCAACTGTTTTGTATGGCACTAGTTTTGCTATGTGCCCACATCGATTGCACTTGAAATTATCAACCTATTTAATACATGCCTTGTTTCCACTTTTTAGCCCCTTACCAACAGTATACTATTCCCATCTTGTTATGTTTGTATATCGGTGACATTCACATACAAGTTCATACGTTGCTTTTGACTCCCTACAAGTTTATATTATTATGGCCCTGACATACTAGTTCATACGTATATTGATATGTTTTGCTCTCTAATTTTCAACCCATTTTTACTTATTTCTTTACCCACCTTACCAACCAAAATACTTCTCCAAATCTTTCGAGTACGCTATGTCATCGGCATTCAGTTGTGCTATTTCCAGCAGTTTAATCTGCCGACCCATTTTTTCCAACCGCATTTAATTTTCATCCCAAACAATGTACTGTTTTTTTATGTATGTATGTCAGTTGTGCTATTTCCAGCAGTTTAATCTGCCGACCCATTTTTTCCAACCGCATTTAATTTTCATCCCAAACAATGTACTGTTTTTTTATGTATGTATGTCACTGTGGTTTATACTAGTTCATACGTAGCTATGTGTCCAGAAATATTTTGCTCTCTAAAGGGGCCTAGTAACTGTGCCGCGGCCACCTGCAGAAACTGACAAAGGATTGATGAGATTATATGTATTTATGGGATTATGTTATATCCTCAGATTTTTAAATGTTTCATGATCAATCAATGTCACATGGCCACAAGTAATGTAAACAAAAAATGGAAAGTGCTATTTGCTGACGTTTACCTGTGTACACATTTAGATTACTCCTTACTATTTTTAATCTAATTTAAATCATGAATATCTCGACAACAAAGTGGAAATTTTAACAACCCAAACTAGTTTCATACATTCTATAATAAGTAAGAGGAAGAAAACAGCGAGGCACGAATGCAAGAACTACCAGAATAGCGAGCTTTACAATTGGTCGATTCAGACAAAGCTACTAGCTGATCCCTTTAATCCTCCAGCCCATTCTCGTACCGCATTTGAGTAGTACCCTCAGTCCCTCACCCACTGAGATAGAACTCCCCACAGACTTGAATGTCACTGACATTACATACATTCTTATTGTAGCTCATTTGTGGTGTCTACGTGCCCAAATATTTGGCACTTTAGCCTTTTGACCCATTTCGAGATGGCAATGCGGGTCATTTCCTTTGAGAGCTTGTCTCCCCGCTGGTATGCGAATCGGTGTCACACTGAGCAGAAGTCGTAAATGCGAACAAGTTGCTCCAATCTATAGTTCCTACGTGACGTGACGGTGTATCCCATGATTTTGTTTCCCCATTTATTTTTGCTGTGTCACCCTGGGCTTTTATCCAACCCTCCTCCCTCCAACCCTCCTCCCTCCAACCCTCCTCCCTCTAACCCTCCACCTCTTCCTCAGACCCTCCTCCCTCCAACCCTCCTCCCTCCAACCCTCTACCTCTTCCTCAGACCCTCTACCTCCTTCCTCCACCCCTCCTTCTAACCCTCCCTCCACCTCTTCATCAGACCCTCTCCCTCTCTCCTCCACCCCCCTTTCCTCCATCCCCCTCTCAATCCCTCCCTTCTATTTCCCTTGTTCTATTTTTGTAGAGCTCTACATGTAGCATGCCATAGATACGTCTTTCTCCTTTTCTCTATCTCTCTGTGTTTCTTTCTTTTCTATCATGTTTTATATTTATGATCCTTTATCTGCTGTGATCATTGCCTGCATCCATCTCTCTTCCTCTCTCCCTTGATCCATTCCACTTCCTTGCAAGCAAATCTAGTTTCTATTTTTCGCAGCTGCATGTAGCATCTCTCCTTTTCTCTATTTATATTTCTGTTTCTCTCTTTCATTCCCCTTTCTTTTCCATCATTTTTAGTGCATTATTGCCTGTGCATCTATCTCCTTCCCTCCGTCCATTCCGCTTCCTTGCAAGCAATTCTAGTTTCTGTTTTTTCGCAGCTACACGTAACATCTCGTTAAGCCTTTCTCACGGCACCCGCGTGAAATTTAATCAGAACAACACTTGCCACATTTGCCACGGCACTAATCAACCCCAGAGTAGCTCTGGAGGTGTATTCTGAAAATAATTTTAAGTTAAAATGTACTGTATCTACGTCACTAAAATATAAACTGTACTTAAGGAATAGCGATTTGCTAAAATATATTTTAGTGACGTAGATACGATACATTTTTAACTTTAAATCGTTTTCAGAATACACCCCCAGAATTATAAATTTCCTGGTCGCATACATCTGAGTTGCAATGTATCCCGGTTGGTTTGCCCAGGCTAGCATAAATGTATACATGTACTGGCAATGTCCAAACCAGCATCAGTATCAAACGCCTAATGGATTAATCATTTGCTTTGTGGACGCAGAAGCCAGAGAATTGGGTCGGCAATTGAATTTGAAAAAATAAGGAAGCCAAGTTTTTTCTGGAGCAAGTGGATAATGCTGTTGTGAGTGGGTCTCCATCAGCTCGATATCGCAGAAGAATCTCAATTCACACTACTGAATGTCAGAATATCACAAGGGTCTTGGTGATAATGATTTAGCCCACAAAATCTCCCCTTAGCAAAATCCAAACAAACATTAAACATCAATGGCCAGAACAGCCTGTTGTTTAAGTACATGTATCAAATATGTATCAAATAGAATGAAGTCCAAAATAGCCCCCCCCAAAACAAAATTTATTTTCTATCCCCCATCAAAGCATCCTGTTACAATAATTAGAAATCTTGGGCTATCCAATAGACCAGTTTGGAGCCAGCCCATCCTGAAAAGCCGCTCAAATTTTACTGTCACAAAAATAATTATACCCTGTGCATTCCAGTCAAAACTCTAAACATGGCTGATATATGTCATTGGGTAGCTTTTGTTCCCTTCTACGAAAACAAAAGGAATATATCCAATCGATGCTATGATGAATGATGAGTACAGAGGCTAGTCCAGTCTTTCCAACTGGCTGAATATCAAGGACAAGTTCATATCAGGTACGAATGAGCTTTGCTTGAACATATGATGACACACGCAGTACCCCGGGGTACCGTAGTAACCCGGGGTACTGCGTTGTGTAGCGCCATCTTGCGTCCAACCGTATCGCAGCTATTGCGTTGTGCATGCAGTGTAGCGCTCGCTTGTATGCACGCTATTCCCAGAGTACAGCCCTAAAAAATAAATAAATAATTAAACAAAATGGCGTATTTTCGTTTGGTACCCCAGGGTACCATTTATGTCATCATATGCGCAAAGTAATTATGGACTGGCTTATTATTATTCCACAATTTCTTGATACTGTGTCTGAGTGACTTCCACATGGTGTAATTCTCATAAAATAATGATGCAATCGCGGAATGTAGGACTAAAGAAACTGTTGCAAAAATATGCCAATGAAAGGACCCAGACCCCAGCAAATACATTCTATATCTGCTTTTATGGTCAAAATACAGGTCAATCTCGGGGCAGACGCCATTAACATGTCTTTCCATACACTATTTCGAAATATTCGTTCACACATTTTGACAGATTGATTTAATTTCCTGCAAGTGAAAAGAATAAAAAGGAAGAGGGCCCACACCATTGACACTTTTGTGCTGAGGGCCTCGACCAGAAGTAGCTGTGGAATACACATCATTTATTGATTTGATTTTACTTAATCATCATCTTCTGACCAACTATTAATTATTTTCCAAATATCAGAGGGAAGTACATACATCACTGCTGTTTACAGTTTCACTCTCCTAGCAAAGTGACAGGATAATCAGCAATTGAAGAATAAGAGAGATCTAGGGAGAGTGTGTGGGGGGGGGGGGGGGGGGGGGGTAACAAACTTGATTATAACAATTAATTTTGACTTGAAGCTTGAATTAAGGTAATTGAAAACTTTGGGAGACATTGAACTTTTGTCTACCCTTGTTGATCTGATGGGGTCTGATAAGTGTGTATGAGGAAGAATCCTGCAGGTCATGCATCATAAGCTCTGTACTGTCCCATAGGGTGCCAAGTCCAAAGACACTGCAGCCATGTTTATTTACAGGGACATCCTGGTGAAAAAAAAAGTTAATTTCCAGACCAGATTATTGGGGGAAGAGGTCACAGAAGTCAGACAGGTTTCTCCCTCCCTCCCTCTCTCCCTGTGTTTTTAATATATTTGTATTTCCTTTTTTCAAATTTGTCTTTCTCTGTTTCTCTTAATTCATTATTGTTTTTTTTTGTGGTTACAGAAGTGAGACAGGTCTCCCTCTCTCTCTCCCCCTCTCTTTCTATTTTTCCCCCTATCTTTTCTCTCTTACTTCACTATTTTCTTCCGGAATGATCTTGCTCAATGCCCATAAAATATATCTTAGCCAGAAGTCGAATATCTTTCTCCTCTCCTAAATTTCCTTCTTTCGTCTCGTCTCAAAACCCCCCCTTTATGGATCACCCAGCGAGAAGTTGGATAGATTGCACTTGTCTCACTTTCTTTGCCAACTTTTCTTTCCAGAATCGTCTTTCTAGTTAGCCCTTGCCAGAACTCTGAACTCAAACCAACTTTTCCTTCCTCTCTCCCTCTCTCACAGTCATCAAAATTGCCTTTTCCCCTCATATCTGCATTTCTATTACTACAATTTTTTTTTACCATAGTGCTTTTTTTCACTTCTCTTTTTCAAATTTTGTTTCCAGAATCGTCTTTCGAGTTAGCCTTTGCCAGAACTCTGAACTCAGACCAAGTTCTCCTTTCTCTCTCCCTCTCTCACAGCAATAAAAATTGCCTCTTTCCCTCATTTCTGCTTTTTCTACAGTTTTTGGTGTAAAATATGTAGTCCTGCCTATTGCCTAGCCCAGACGACAGACGAAATTCGCTGAAGTTGCCAATTTGTTTCCAAGACCCACTTTTCCCTAAAGACTTTTTTGTACACAATGTACATGTTTGTATCCAGAAGAAACCACAAGTTTTGTCAGTGTGTGACTTTATACAAGTTTATGTAGACTTGCTATCAGGCCTATGTTCATAATTTGTTTATCAAAATAATTATTTATTCGCACATTGTCTGCTGGGATTAAAAGTATGCAGTAGTTCATGTAGGTTTCTATGGTGATAGATCAATTGCAGTTCGGGAAGTTCAGGGTGTACAAAGACCAAGGGGAAAGAGGAAAAGAAAAGTGAATCTAGTAGCTTTCATGGCATTTTACTTTACTTCAAAGACTTTCAAGTGTTCGGATGTTACACGGTGGACCGCCGTTTTGAACTAGGCTAGTTTGTGCCCACTACATAACACTGAGCCGCAGAGCAGGGCGTTTGCAAGATGGAACCTTGAGCAATCTGAACTACCTTTAATTTTAAAGGATAATATTCTAGTGAAATCTTGAAGGATTTTGGACGTTAAAATGGGGAGATGGGGGTGAGAAAGAGAATTGTATTAATAATAACAGAATTGTGGTAAGAAACATAAACATCTAAAAACCAATTTATGATTTTCTTTTGTAGATTATAAATCCGTAAACAGAGTCAATGTGAAGGACGCGGGACATTAAAACGAGGAGAGACCTGTTGAAAGAGGAGAGAGGGAAAGAAACTTAAACATCAGACAGTTTTTGTGCTTTAATAGCCATGAATAGAACATTCTAGCATCAGTGTCAAGGACTCTGGGCATTAGAGGGATCTAGTAATATTGTCCAACTCCACAAAACTTAGAGCTCTAGTGGTTCTTTCATACCTTGTTGTATTTGTATTACCAATAGATGCATGGAACAGGTTTCGGTTTTACAAATTTCACCTCGTTAAAAAGATACAATCAAATTGTTCAGATTTGTATATCTGCACTGGAAAGTTATAACTGCATACAAAGTTATTGCAATGAGTTTGCATATATCATTTTGTATTTTCGCTCATTACTCGGCCATATAATATCCATTTAATGTGAAATTTTCACACATTACTTTATAATGTACATATCAGATCACAAACATACACGTTTTAAAAAAACATTCATCACTGTTTGCACATGTCAGCAATGATACTAGATCCCTTTAAAAATGAGGAACGGATGAAAGAGAGGGAAAGAAGAAGAAAAAAAGGAAATAAAACAACAGATCAAACAGTTTTTATGTTTTTTGGATATTTTTTATTATTAAAGATAACACCATGAACACCAATTCTAGAGTAAGCCGATGTGAACGATTCTTGACCTTACAACTGAGGAGACAGTGGGAAAGTTGTTAAAGATTTAAGGAAAGAAACAAATCTCTTTGTAATGATTATAATATTATGGAGCGCTGACAATTCTAAGGTCAATGTGAAGGATGCTGGACAATGAATATGAGAGGACACAAGTGGAAAGTTATAAAAGATTTTGAGGAAAGAAACACAGCTCTGAAAATACCTAGAGTCAATGTGAAGGTCGCTGGACAATCAATATGATGGGACAAGTGGAAAGTTATAAAAGATTTTGAGGAAAGAAACAAAGCTCTAAAAATACCTAGGGTCAATGTGAAGGTTGCTGGACAATAAATATGAGGAGACGAGTGGAAAGTTATAAAAGATTTTGAGGAAACAAACAAAGCTCTGAAAAAACTAGAGTCAATGTATAGGTTGCTGAACCATAAATATGAGGGGACAAGTGGAAAGTTGTAAAAAGATTGGAGGAATGAAACAAATCTCTTTCTGAAGATTAATAAAACCCTGGAGCACTGAAAATTCTAGAGTCAATGTGAAGGACGCTGGACAATAAATATGAGAAGGGGGGGGGGGAAGATACAAAGAGAGAGGGGAGGGGTGGCAAAAAAGATGAAAAGAAATGAACGAGAAGAGGGAGAAAGGGATACAATTATTAAGGGATACTAAATGCATACAATCTGGTTGTTCATATGAGTGACCTCAGACTGGAATGCGACCTTGCACATGACCCCTCCCTACTTAAAACCCTCTCTTGGTCCAACTGGCTGCACTTGTGGATAAACTCTCTCTTGGTCCAACTGGCTGCGCTTGTGGATAAACCCTCTCTTGGTCCAACTGGCTGCGCTTGTGGATAAACCCTCTCTTGGTCCAACTGGCTGCGCTAGTGGATAAACTCTCTCTTGGTCCAACTGGCTGCGCTAGTGGATAAACCCTCTCTTGGTCCAACTGGCTGCGCTTGTGGATAAACCCTCTCTTGGTCCAACTGGCTGCGCTTGTGGATAAACCCTCTCTTGGTCCAACTGGCTGCGCTTGTGGATAAACCCTCTCTTGGTCCAACTGGCTGCGCTTGTGGATAAACCCTCTCTTGGTCCAACTGGCTGCGCTTGTGGATAAACCCTCTCTTGGTCCAACTGGCTGCGCTTGTGGATAAACCCTCTCTTGGTCCAACTGGCTGCGCTAGTGGATAAACCCTCTCTTGGTCCAACTGGCTGCGCTAGTGGATAAACCCTCTCTTGGTCCAACTGGCTGCGCTAGTGGATAAACCCTCTCTTGGTCCAACTGGCTGCGCTTGTGGATAAACTCTCTCTTGGTCCAACTGGCTGCGCTAGTGGATAAACCCTCTCTTGGTCCAACTGGCTGCGCTTGTGGATAAACTCTCTCTTGGTCCAACTGGCTGCGCTAGTGGATAAACCCTCTCTTGGTCCAACTGGCTGCGCTTGTGGATAAACCCTCTCTTGGTCCAACTGGCTGCGCTTGTGGATATGTGTACCCATGGCCAGCAATTGAGCGCAACTATAGCCACCAAATCTAACATATATAACATTAACAATCAAATCTAACATATATAACAACCAAATCTAACATATATCCACCAAATTTAGGGTTAGGGTTTGGGTTAAGGTAAGGTTTTTCTTGCCATGGGTACACTTATCCACTAGCATGCAACTGGCATAGTCTGCATGCTCAGCAAGCAATTACTACATGGGGGGCACATGCAACTTTGCACACTACTCACTAGTAATTTGACCCCAAAAAAAAAAAATGTAATACTAAGGGGTTCAGGGATGAACACAATAAGAGTTTTCTATAGCTCAGTTGGTACTTGGTAAGACCACCAGTCTAGCAAGTAGCAATCCGGAGGTCTTGGGTTCGAATCCCATAGAAACTCCATTTTCTTTGCTCATTTTTTATTTTAAAAACATAAGGGTGAGAGATTTTTAAAAATGCATAGAGTGTGCAACCCAATCCCCCTATCAATATAAAGCCCATGCTACACCACTGAAAAATATGAATATCCAGTTTTAAAAAACGCCTAACTCCACTGTTCAGACTAAAATTTTTGGCAGAAAACAAAATGATAAACTATATATAGTGTGTGCCTCTCTATATTTCCCAAGGGATACACTTTTTGCCGGAAACCAAAGGGGGAAGCGAACCACTCCAGCGTACCCCTTGATTGATAAGAGGGGTCATAAGGGTCCAGCGGTATTATAATCATAGCTTCTAGAATGATTCACTGACCCAGCAAATATTGACCTTTACTTTTCTTTATAGAAGAGCAAATATTGATCTTTTGTTTTTGAGAGTTGGGGGGGGGGGGGGGGGGGGGTACGTATGTAAATACTTGAGAGGAGGGCAGGGTATCGAATATATTTTTCACCTCTTTAATTCTTTTGTTAAATTTGAATATAGTTATCGATGTTTGTAGGGTCAGCTTGATAGCTTGATTGAAGTCCACAGTACACATAACCTGGCAGAGATGTTCAATCATCAAATAAATGATTGTTCAACTGCAAGAGAACAATGTAATTTCATTTGTGTTAATATCATCTGGAAGTAAGGGGGCAAGTACATTTTATATTGGGGCAAGTAAAATTTCAAAATGTATGATTTTACTTCACAAAAAAATGTGGGGAAGTTTGCAATGTACATACACCATTGACTGCTTATAAATATTTCACCTCCAAATTAAGCTGTTTGGTAATTTGCCGCCGTCCAGTCCAACAAAGTGGGAAACATTGGTCACAGAGTAGGTCAGAGAAGCCTTTTTTTTGTTAAGAAGCTGTCATCACTTGATTTATATTAAAGCCATTGATGTGTATCCATACAATTTGTAAACATTTTCAGAATATTTGAATGTCCTGAAAAGAAACTGTCCTCAGTTAACGAGGAAATTTCATTGCACAAAATTATCGAAGTAGGTCTGGATTTTGCCTTGTTATAGACTCTGTTCACTGGAGAATTTTCCCCCAATTATTGATCCGTGGCTGTCAATTTGTAAAAAATTCTTCTTTTTTTAATCACAAATTTATCCAAATAAGAATGTTACAACTTGGGGTTTATAAGGAAATTGCCCTCGGTTAATATGCAGGAAACGTCAATTAGTCAGTCGATTGCTGTACAAAATGACCAAAGCTGGTGAACTAGTATATATTCAAACAGGGTAGGAAATATACGGGGGCTGGGGATGATTTTGTCCCTTAATTTTCAAAATAGCCCCCTGAAATCAGTAGGTAGCCCCTTAAATTACCATTGGGTATTATGTGAACAATTTCTGGATATCCAACAGATTGGAAAAGTAGCCCCCTAAAATTACAAATTAATTCCTGCATTGTATTCAAAGTCAATACCCCTGTGTTTTCAAAATTGTTGAGGCTGCAAATTGTGATTGAGCCTTTACATGTATTAGTTGTATGACTGTGTCATCTACAACCCTAGAATGATCTAGAGGAGGTGGGGGGGGGGGGGGGGGGGGGGATTTAGCCGAGTTACGATAAAGCGGGTCAGAGAGATTTGATTGTTTGAGCCAGCGTATTGTTTGATTAGCTGATACGAGTCAAACCGAGTCAAACCGTGACCGTAAATCAAAATAACCATCCTTGACAGTGAGCCTTGTGCGTATGTACATGTATGTAGGACATCAGCAGAGCAGCATGGTTCATGCACATTAGCCTAGGTCATTCCCTTCTCACCACCGCAAACAAATGGAACAAATCAGCGAATTAAAGGGATCTAGTACTCTGGCTGTTCTCATATACATGTACCTTGTTGTATTCTTATTATCCAAAGAAGTATGGAACAGGTTTCAGTTGTCTGAATTTCTCTTTCGTTGTAAATATAATTATTATTAAGTGTTAGGATTGGAAACTCTCTCCCTGGGAGACTTTCAACTGTGCACAAAGATAGTGCAATGAGTTTGCATATATATATCACTTTGCATTTTTCGCTCATTACTCACTCATGATATTCCTTTACCAATCCACCATTGACCCTGGATACAGAAATAATAGTAGGCTACCACCACCCAAAAATAATATTCTTATAAATAAAAGGTAACATTTTTAGTAGTCCATTCCACCAAAAAGTTCAGAAAAATATGTTTCCAGAAAAATTATTTGATTGGAAAAATCACCATTCTACAACATGTGTTCATGGGTCTGCATACGAAGACTACCTTTTGTCTTGGTAGAACGCATCGGCCATGATTCTATTGTCTCCAAACATTTGCGTGAATAGAATTGGCGCGTACGGAACCATGAAATAATAATGGTTCCGTAAGTGGTGGTAATTCATTGCATTGTTTATGAAGTACACAACCCTCTGCAAAATGTTGGCCATCTATTTGATATCACACTTCACAACGGTACCAAAACATATAATTACATGTATGTGTTGTTCTTTTCCTGGTGGTCCCCTTTAAAGATAATTATAATGAGTACTTGTCAAGCTTTCTAAAGTGTCCAAAGTTTCCAAAAAACATGCTGTACTTAGTCTTCATGAATACTGTTGCAATATCAACAGAGTTATGATATTTGTATGATTCAACCTATATGTGTAATGTATATTTGTCATTGAAAATAAAAGTTAATTTTCAATCCACTGTAACGTATTGAATGATCTCATGGGTACCCATGAGGAGCAATTATAAAATTTCAAAAGTATGAGAGCACTTGGTGCGGAATCATTCTTATTTGTAAGTTCTTACTAATTGTACTTTCACATGGACTCAATACCATTGGAAACACCCCCCCCCCCCCAAAAAAAAAACAACAACAAACAACAACAAACACACAAACAAACAAAAAACACCCATATATATTATAATAATACAAACATAAATTAAAAGAAAATACGAATGTCCAGTGCACTTTATTATCTTGGAAAAGTACTATAGAAAATGAGGGTATGATATAAATGACAATGCAGAAATAACTGAAACAGAAATAATAAAGGGCAAATGGCCTATAAATTGATGCAATTGCACTTCAAACGTGTCACTGATCTCTCTGTACACTTTTGAATTATGCATAGTTAATTACCAGCTATTTACCTTCAGTTTGTTTATTTTGCAATATAATATGTGTTTATGAGAATAGGATTGAGAATTCTATACCCTGGCGTGTGCACGCATAAGTGGCTTTAATGACGTGTTTGTTTGTCAAGGGATAGGGAATATTGCAGGGAATATTGCTCTGAATATAATATATCATTTTAGTGACAGCTGGCAAAGTAAGGGATGATGTGAAAATAAATAGATTTTATTATTTTGCTTACTTCCAGTCTCCCGTTATAAAATATTATTCTTAAATAACATTTGCATTGTTGTTGTGCTCTATCTTGTCTATACCTTGCGGTTATAGTTAAGCATCATCTGGGTTGTTTTTTAAATTAATATTTCATGTTTTTTCCCCCTATATATACTTGCTGATGCAATGTTTTCATGCATAAATTGATACTCTTATTGAATGGATAATAAAGTGGTACTCAATAAAAAAAAATATATTGCTCCTCGCAGTTCTACCTTTGCAACCAAATCAAATTAGAAATAGTTTGAAAAAATCAATGAACTACCAGTTGGAAAGAAAAACAGACCTTTCATTATATTTATTATTCCTTTATTCTATAGTAATACTCCCTAACAGAGTACCCCCAAGGAAATCAATGGACACATTTAAAAAATAGTTCTACCTTGTAGTTACAACACACTTATATATGTTATTGCCTATTCTCTTCACAAGTATGATTGCAAGTATGATTACTATCAGAAATATTTTACCCTCATAAAATATTAAAAGTTTTAAGCGCTTGTTATTGCTGCTGCAGATGAGATAGGGAGATAAGATGACTGTATTTTTAGAGTGAAAGAAAAGTTCTTGCCAAACTGTGTTATCATTGAAAGGCTTGAGAACTGATAGTTATTTCTAGAAATTGCTAGAAATTAAATTTTGTTTGTGCACAAACCCTGCGAAACCGCGAGAGTTACAAAAAAATGGGCGGAGCTTATTTGTTTGGGATTGTTGTAATATTGTAGCGAACAATCCAGAATCCGGGTTTTCACAATGTAATGGCAGCCTCCATCCTGAACACGAAGAATGATATTAGGCCGCACTTACAGGTGCTTTTGAATGATGCTCCTCCCTCGCTCACAGGGCAAATGTTGGAAGTATTTGCATGAAATTCTGTTTTAATGTGTAGATAACATGATCAAAAGTAAATAGAAGGTGGGGAAAACTCTACTTTAAATTATAATTATTATTTTATGACATAAATTAACACGTTTTTATTCACTTTGATTGATTTATGGTCATTTTTACTAATATTGTAATTATTATTATTTTTATTATTATTTTTCATATTTTCTTCCTGCTGCAGATGGGCGCGCCATTCGTTCGAGCGGAGCTAGTTATCCCGGGGGTAACAACCTGTTCATAACAAGTGTTCGTCTTGGAGTGGACAATGCAACGTACATCTGTACTGCCACCAATCCACAGACGGGCGTTGGAGTGATGGCAGAGGCTCGCGTCGATATCATGAGTAAGTTTGGATAATCTATTATATTAATACGGTAAGCTTCAACCCCCAAATGTGTCCCACTCAAGATATCCTCACCCCAAGAATTCGGCGACTCCCCGACCGTCGGGATCGAAGGATATACGTTTTGCGGAGGACAATAAGGTATTCCCGAGTCGCTCCCGCCCCGTGGTCGTCCTTCAGATCGAAGAAAAGGGAAAGTCAGCAATGCCGATTGCTAAAGTTAAGGCGCCGAGCACTGACTAACGATTTATCGGCGTAAAATTATTTGTAAGAATATAAATTGGAGTAGATAAAACAAATAATATATTGAGAAACCATTTTATATATAATACGTTGCGAATCTACCCAGGTTTTGATAAATATTTATATTACGCGGATGGTATGGTAATGATCGCTATTGCCGATTGGCATTGTGTTTGTAAGTGCATCGACGACAAAATGCGACAACTTCAATTTAGCTGCGGTTATACAACGCGCAATGGCTGTACAGCCGTGTATACACGTCGCGGAGTCATCTAATCACCCCACCAAACCATAGTTTATTTGCATAGCTCACTGACCTGCTGACCATCGTCTCTATTCGCCCTACCGTACACGATACTATAATTGCGCCAGCTTGTGGTAAGATGTATTAAGTAAGCCACGAAGCTAGCATGCAGTACCAGAAGAGACGCCGACGGGGTGGGGGTGGGTGGTGGGGGTAGAATGGACGGGGAGGTATCTGCTCATTTATTATGCAATGCATGTATAAACGGCTATTCATCGGGTTTCACAAGAATATAAAAAAATGTATACGCGGGAGAACTTAGTTTGGATATGAATTGTGTAGGGGACATGACGGGTTATGTGTTATGAGGGGGAGGGGTGGAGCGGCGAAGCTACTTTATTAGCAAGAACACATACATAGTGTATTGTATCTATTTTAATACAAGCGGAACAAATTATGGATCATATGAAATATGGGGGATAACTGAATAACTTTGCGTGGATACTAAATCATCATGATTTTGTTATACATTGGCCGGATGTATCGTTGGACGGGGACCCGACGGGTTGTGGGGGCGGGATTGAGTCGCCCGAGTCTATTTTGTCTTACTATTTAAATGATGACTGTGGGATATTTAGTAAAGTAAAGTGGTGTATGTCATCATCATCTTTCTCTTACAAAAACCCGCGGATTTCCGCGGGTACAGCTAGTGAAATATAATAATCATACAGTGGTCTCCCCTTAAAGTCATACCTGTAAAGTGTCAGATATTGCACAAAATGACATTTGAGACTTCAATCCTATATCAATATCATTGTAAAATACAATTGAAAGATTTGTGAAAGTTTGAAAGAAAACGAACACTGTTTACCTAGTGAAAAAAACGAATATTGAGTTCATATTTTATCACCGAATACTGCCGGACTGCCATACATTGTCACAGGAATAATTAGCCTTTTGAGATATTCGCGCCCGTGTATGTTTACTCGTACAGACGTAGTACAGAATTCATGGAATTCGCGTTCAAAGTTCAATCTCCGGAATGTTCCCACGGGGGGTACGCGTGCTGCAATGCGTGCTGCTATTCAAAACCGTTGGCCAACGGTTTTGAAATAATGATTTTCAATGATAATTATCTTCATACTAAAGGGACATTTGAAAAAATCAAACCCTATTTTATTCTTCTCTTACCATAAGCTAAACAACACGGTAGAAGAGAAACGAGGAAGCTCCAAGTAATTTTCGTGGATTTGGACACTTTACAGCTATGACTTTAATGGGTAACGTTTAGAGGGGTACTTCTGTTTAAAGTGGTAAGATTTAACCAGAAATGTCCGATGTTTCGTTAAGAAAATGTTCTCCACTTTATCTGATACACCATATAGAAGCCTAGTCAATTAAAGCAGAGACTACTCTACCGTAGTAATAATGTGAGCGTTAACACACAGCCTGAGTTTTTATATCTCCGCCAACGAAGTGGCCGGAGGCATTATGTTTTCGGGTTGTCCGTCCGTCCGTCCGTACGTCCCTTTTTCGTTCTCGCGATATCTCAAGAACCAGTTGACGGATCAATTTCAAACTTGGTATGAGTGTACATATTGGGGTGACAATGATCTGATGAGATTTTAGGGGTCATGAGGTCAAAGGTCAAGGTCACAGGACTCAATATATATGCAAAAATGCCTCGTTCTCGCGATATCTCAAGAACTGGTTGACGGATCAAATTCAAACTTGGTATTAGTGTAGATATTGGGGTGGCAATGATCTGATTAGATTTTAGGGGTCATGAGGTCAAAGGTCAAGGTCACAGGACTCGATATATATGCAAAAATGCCTCGTTCTCGCGATATCTCAAGAACTGGTTGACGGATCAAATTCAAACTTGGTATTAGTGTAGATATTGGGGTGGCAATGATCTGATTAGATTTTGGGGTTCATGAGGTTAAAGGTCAAGGTCACAGGACTCAATATATATGCAAAAATGCCTCGTTCTCGCGATATCTCAAGAACTGGTTGACGGATCAAATTCAAACTTGGTATTAGTGTAGATATTGGAGTGGCAATGATCTGATTAGATTTTGGGGTTCATGAGGACAAAGGTCAAGGTCACAGGAATCAATGTATGTGCAAAAATGCCTCGTTCTTGCGATATCTCAAGAACCGGTTGACGGATCAATTACATACTAGGTATGAGTGTACATATCGGGGTGCCACTGATCTGATTAGATTTGGGGGGTCATGAGGTTGAGGTCAAGGTCACGGGACTCATTATACATGCAAAAAAGCTTGTAATACCAAAATCTCAAGAACTAAATGTCAGATTTCAATCAAACTTGGTACCTGACTGTTTTTTAGGGAGCCATCAAAGATTGGGATCATATGGTCAAGGTCACAGGACTCAAAATATAAGAAAAATTAAATCAGTGCATGTTAATTTGGGCATATTAAAATCGCGTGATAGCGGAGGCATAATTTTCGATTGCGCGCAATCGAAGATCCATCTATTTTTTTTTATCCCAGTAGAATATTTATTCTAGCAGAATTTTTAACAAGCTAGGTCAAATGACAAAAATAGCAAGTAGACAGACAATAATTATATAATGATTGAAAACTTGAATCTCATCCTTGAAATCACAAAATCCTTTCTGTTTACTGTTAAACCTGGTAAACTGGTAAACCTTATTTCTCCCCTACAGCGCCCCCAGTGTTCAAAGTGCGGCCATCCATTTACCATGGGGGGGAAGATGGCAGAAGGAAAGACATGCAAGGAAAGCTTGGCCGAATGCTTCGCTTCCACTGCAAGGCGGTGGGCGATCCAATCCCCGACATCACGTGGCTCCACAACGGACTGCCGGCCGTGATCGACGAGTACCACGAACACCATCCCCACAACGACTACACGGTATCGCAGCTCTGGCAAGAAGACGAGGGCGTGTACCAGTGCGAGGCGTCGAACCCCGCTGGAACCGTTCTGGCGGCCGGTTCGGCTACCATCGTGCCAGGTACGTGGATTCAAATTTGAAATTTGAATGACAGTTTTAAAAGAATTCTGAAGTCATGACATCACACCATATTTTACTACCATTGTACTTAACTTTTCTAGACCAATTTTAATTTATGTATGTGGATTAAAATCTAAATTTTGATTGAAGTTAATAATACCTTTAGGTCACAAATTTAGCTTGCCTGACATTGTTTAGAACCATTTAACCGTGGCAATGAATATCTGTGAAGTCACACTTTGGTACTTTCATACATGTGAAACTATATGGCTTGCCTGACATTGTTCAGAACACTTGAGTACTCTTATTGGGTATGTGAAGCTATTTGGCTTGCCTGACATTGTTCCAGAACACTTGAGTACTCCTATTGGGTATGTGAAACTATATGGCTTGCCTGACATTGTTCAGAACACTTTAGTACTCTTATTGGGTATGTGAAACTATATGGCTTGCCTGACATTGTTCAGAACACTTTAGTACTCTATTGGGTATGTGAAGCTATTTGGCTTGCCTGACATTGTTTAGAACCTGTTAACCGTGGCAATGAATATCTTTGAAGTCACACCTCAGTACTCTATAGACCATAAAACATGCCAAGTGAGCTACATGTATCTCTGCCTCATTTTCGTAATTTGTTGTCTCAATTTATATGACCTATCTTCTAAGATTTCACTGTTATTAACAGGAGCCAATGAGAGCCCGAGCTTTCGATCCTAGCAGAATCTTCATCAAGGCAAAATGAATAATGTATACTATTAATAATGTATTATGATAAAGGAGAGACATTGAGATTAGGCGGGGGATTGGAGGCGATCGAGCACAGATGGTACCAACCTTAAAAATCGAGAAAAGGAATGCTAAAAAACTGCCTTAAAGGGATAGTTGAGTTCTGGTAAGGAGAGTACAGTTTTGGTGAAACTGAATTTTAGTAACTAAAACCTGCATCATTACATTACAAACTAATATTTATAACTAGAAAGGAACACAAAATTACAAATGACGTAGTAAAGATCATGTTATCATTCAAAAAGAGCCGTTAAAACGTAAGAGGGCGCTCTCTAAAGACTCATCGGTTTCAACCATTTTGAATAAAATATTGTGCATGTGATGTTTTGTTGAAATAGTGATTAGATGGAGAAATAACCAACAACTATTTAAATACCTATTTTGTAACTTTTTGAAAAGAGGAAGCATTTTAAAAAAAATTTTAACGGCTGGTTCAAAATTCTCTAATAAACCTGGGGCCCCAGCTTTATTACAAATTGTTATATTTATGGATATTTCAGCCGTCTCTGAACCGATTTTGATCAAACAAAGATGATTTTATTATTTAAATATTATGCTCTTTCAAATTTTACACTCAGTTTTTCATTACCTCACAAAAAAAATAAGTAGTCTAGCGCCCTCTCTACCAAAACTCAACTATCCCTTTAACATTTACTAAATTAAAATATAATATATGAGAGTCATTAGACTGGAGTGAGATTTCGATCCAAACAGAATCTTCATCCAAAGCAATATGAATAATGTAGTTTATTAGTAAAAATGTGTTACAATCATGGATAGACTTGGGGGATTAAGAGGGGGATAAGAGGCGATCAAGTACAGATGGTACCGAACCTGAAAATAGAAACAAGAAGTACTGAAAACTGGTTTAATATCGACTATCATCATGCACTTAAATGTCAGTGGAGGGTTTGAGCTTTCGATCGAGGCAGAATCTTCCTCAGAGGCAAAATGACACACCTACAAAATAATAAGTAGGTTATATTCATCACTAACTAATGATTTTGAAAATATTTTTTTAATCTCGAGACTCCAACAAAAAACAAAAACCAAAATTCTTTTTTGGTTTGTCTTTGCAGTGAGGGAGTACCTTGGACCTGTCCGCAACATCACCGTGAGGGCGCTTTCCAGCAGAGAGATCGAAGTGCGGTGGCTGCCTCCAGCGGGTGCCGCAAATCAAGTCATCGCCTATACTGTGGAGCGCATGCCAATGATTGAAGGTAGGAAAATGCAATTCATCCTCACATCTCTATAATATCTTTAATCTCTGTGTCGTCTAAATCCCACTGGAAAACTATTTGATAAGTCAATCACGCATATGTTTGTACGCACTGTGAGCGACATTTGTTTATGCGATAATACCCTCATCGAAAAGACTCAACGCGCAAGCGATTACTGTATGCAGGATCCTATCCGCCATGCACGGCGTCGTGCAGTGGCACTTGTCCAGCAGTTATCTATATATGACTAATTTGCTTGCGTTTGCCAATCTGGTGGGGGGGGGGGGGGGGGGGGTGGTTGGGAAATTTGTTGATAGTCAGTTGAGAAATAGAAGGGTGCTAAGTCACTTCTTGTACTTCAGAGAAGATCGTGTTTAGGAGCCCAGTAGAAACCCTATTATGCTCCCTTTTATCCGTGACAAATAGTCCGCAAATAAGAAATAATCATCAGAAAATTTGGCATTGCATAGTGAAGGTTCCAACCTACAAGATGGTATGCAGAACTCGCTTTAGCCAAAATTCAACTTAAACACACTTCTCACTCTCACCTGATGATATGTGCTAGAAGCCGGAGATGGCTCCTTTTTTTACACGCTTGAACAACAGCAGCCTATATTTAGTTTTTGTATAAAATATATATACTGTAAACGTGGTAATATTCGCGGTGCTTTAAAGTCGGCGTCCACGGACATTAAAACTCGCGAATATGCAATTTTATTGATTTTCATTTACTATAATATAATATAATTTTGATGAGGGTCTTACGATCCGCCGCGAAATTAAAAACCAGCCAGTGTTTTTTTGCGTTGCTCAGCGCGAAATATTAATCGCGACAGTAACTAATGAATTATTGTTTTTATTGTCACGCTTGTTTTTTCTCACCAGGTGGTAGCCCAATGGAGGATGTCATATCAAGTATGACATTCTATGCTTACGCTTCGCTCAATGGTGACGGTTCCTTTTCGCTCACGCGGAACCAATTGCAGCCTTATACCCGGTACCGCGTCAAAGTGCAGGCCTACACGTCGCTGTCCATCAGCCCTCGCGCATTTGCCTACACCACGACACATGAAGATGGTACGTTACGCAAGGTTTATTATTAAAGTGATCCATTAACTTTATATTTTTCCCCCAAAGTAATGTTTGAGACACGTCGCTGTCCATCAGCCCTCGCGCATTTGCCTACACGACAACACATGGAGATGGTACGTTTCGGAAGCTTTATTATTAAAGTGATCCATTAAATTCATATTTTTCCCCAAAAGTAATGTTTGAGTCTTCAATCATACACCAATTTCATTGTAAGATTCTTGAGAATGACATATAAACGGTTTCAAATCAATTCTTAAATATATCCATGATTAAGGAGATATGTGGAAAAACAAAACCCATTTCATTCTTATGTTACCATAAGCCAAACAACACAGACTAGAGAAGTGTGAAAGCTTAAAGTGATTTTGGTTGAAATAGTGCAAAGTTAATGGATTACTTCAACTGCCCTCCTCATTCTATCTTTGTTAATGTTGGTATCAATTTACAGAATCATTAACGAAAGCACAATATGGATTTTTGATTATATTTGACTTTTTTTGCCTATAAATCTGATTTTGTAGTCATGTCATTTGAAACCAACAATTTCAGTAGTGTTGAATTCCTGGTTTGGAACACACAAATAATCTTTCCCAATTAAAAATTAAATAAATAAACTATCCCTCTTTTGGGATACCATTATATATACATCATTTTCTTTTTCATACACACCAAAATAACTTATCTTTAATTCTTTCTCTTTCCCTTAAAAAGTGCCATCAGCAGCGCCCGAGTTCTCGGTGGCAAGTGAGACCCCTACGACAATCACTGTAACGTGGGACGCCCTCACGCCATCGCGTGCCAACGGCGTCATCATCAGCTACGCTATCCTCTTCGTTCCCTTCGGAACTGAGAGTTTCAACGTGACGGAGGTTGACGGGACACTGCGAGAATTCGTCATAGAGGGGCTTACGCCGAACCGCAACTACAGCGTGCGCATGGCGGCAGCAACCTATGTGGACTACAGCGGCTACTCGGAACCAGTCGTCGTGGCAACGCCAACGGTGCTCAATGAAACGAGTAAGCGTTGTTTTTTTTTCTTTATTATTTTTGCTTTTATTTGTGTGATAATGTTGTTAAGATAAATCGTCAACCGCACGATAGAAGAAATGCTTTTAAAGTAGAGTGTCGCTGAAATAAAAGTGATTTCAAAATCTTTATTTAGCATAGTATACAAGACAATATAATATGCAATTATATTAATTTGATTTGAAAAAAGTATTTTTACTTTATTAATAACTTTTTATATCATATTATTTTGGTATTTATACCTTATTGTTAGATTTTGATGTTAGGTTAGTGTGGTTACTGGTCAATCATACGGCGCCGAGGGTCAATTTTCAGTCCATTCCAGCATCCATGGCTAAAATTCAAGCATAAAATTAAATTAAATAGTCTTAAATACCTTTTAATAATGATGAACTTTGTATAATTACGCTTTCGCAGCACCAAAGCCTCCGCAGCACCTCAGCGTGAGTGCGGTCAACCACACAGCACTGAGGGTCAGTTTCCAGCCCATCCCGCCGCCCCCGGCAACCGACGGGTTCAAGCTTCTGGTCATGAAGAAGGATAGTAACGAGGCGGGAGAACCGATGGTGTTGCCGCCGAACTCGACAGAATGCGTGGTCGCCAACCTAGGTAAGTTGTATTTGTATTTGTATGTACTACAGAAGTGTGATGTCATAGCTATTCTTAGCTCTGGATAATGGTTCTAAACCATGTCAGGCAAGCCACTAATTTGTAACTCAGGCCCCATATTCATGAATCCTTGCTAGCTTTAGTTCATTGCTAATTGCATTTTAAATGCGCAGTTTATTGAGCAACATACAGGTTTCCTAGTCCCCAACCAGGCTGGGTTAGGCTTTAGGCAACCCTAGTTAGCAACTACCGTAGAACACCATCGTCAAGCACCCCCCAAGCACCTATACGCATCTTGCTTTTAAAGACGTTTCCATGAGATTTACCTCCATAATTATCCTCATGAATATTCCTCACCATTATTTGCATTCTTGATTAAAGTTTCCCGTTTGGACAGAGAGCGGGCGCTCTTTAAAAGCAAGATGCATATTGGTGCTTGGGGGTGCTTGACGATGGTGTTCTACGGTATATTGTGTTTAATTCGTAGCCACGCCATCCAAAATAGACTTAGCAAGGAACTAAGCTAACAGGCTCTCATGAATACGGGCCCAGGTTGCCAAGGAATTGTGATGGAGAATGTATAATGTGATGATGTTTGACCCGTTGTTTTAATTGTTCTTTTAACATTCTTGTTGCACTTGTTATCTTAATTGAAGAAAAAGTAGCGAATCTAAAATGTCTTGTTCTTGTGGTGGTGGTGGTGGTGGTGGCGGTAAAGTTGTTGTTGGGTTGTAAGTGCCAGTGGAGGTGACCTCTTCATGTTGTTTCCCTCGAGTTGTTTGTCTTGCATCTATCTATGTTAACATTCAAGACCATTGGATATAGCGAAACTGGCCTTGCCTGCCAACTTCATTGCTTCGAGTTGCATGTGTATTCACAGAGTTATGTACATTTTGTTCTTGTCACATTCCTTATGTTAGATGCGGTTGAAGATGTCATTGTTAATATATGTTAATTTTAAAGTTACTGAGGTGGCAGAATGTTGTGGTGGTGTTACATCATGTTAACAGAAGAATATATTCCTACTAAGAAAAAATTGTAGAGGTTGAATAGACAGACACATAGGCCCGGATTCACAAAGCAGGTTTGTAGGAGGTTTGTACAAACCATGGTTTATCCATGGTCTACATCTATGGAGTGCTGCTCGTATACAAGTAAAACAATTTATAATTTCTAATGATATGACTGTTAGTGCTTGCTAACCAGCAAATTTCACCATGTGAGAAGACAAACATTTATTTGGTGCAGTTTGTAAATGTGTACCATCAACATTGTTAACAAGTAAGGAGTTTACATTCTTTCTCCATCATTTTACAAATGGCACTCCATAGATGTAGACCATGGATAAACCATGGTTTGTACAAACCTCCTACAAACCTCCTTTGTGAATTTGATTTGTGGCTTTACCAGCAAAGTTAAGGATATCTTGTCACTGCTGCAATGGAACCTTGTTATAACGAGAAGGTTGGGACCATGACTGTTATATCAGGGTTCCCCTGTATAGAACCCTCACTATGAAAGCAAACTTCAAATATGAACAGCTCCGGTTTTTCATTGGCATTTATCACTATGGTAATATTGTTTTGTTTTGATTGATTGATTTGTGCCTATATATATATCTATCTGCAAAGTACAGGAATATCTCCTCCTTCACTACCAATAAAAAAGAAGAAAAAGTGATGATACAGAACAAAAATCCAGGTCCCGTATAGGTCTTCATCTCCATGGTAACGGTGATGCAAGAACTGCCCTGCCGCATCTGCGGAGTTGCCAAGGAGCTAAATGACCCATCAGTTTAATGACTTAAAGATGAAGATGAAATATTGAAAGGGGATGTTTATAATATATTAATGCTTTCTAAAAGGATGGTAAATAGATTTGGCTTAAACATTATCCGGAAACCACGCCGATAAAAATATGAATAATTTCTGAAGGGTTTGTCAAAATAGGCGGGTCACAATTGTCTATAGACCACGCTGATAAAATATGAAGATCTTCTAAAAAGGCTGTCTGAGATAGGGATAAAATATGCAAAAGATTTTAGTAAAATATCAAAAGCCTTGTAAAAGGTTAGTCGGGTTCACTCAATCGAGTATACTGCAAGATGATCCCGTGGCGCTTTAGTTCTTTAGCGCTAATGCGTCAAATCCTCATCAATGTTTAGTTGATTTAGTATTTTCTGTCGCCATTAATGTTTTCACCGCTCTTTGTGTCTGCTCTATGAAAGGTTATTGCCCCTGATATTCAAATATATCTCATAAGTTTGTTATCTAGAATCTTTGCATTAAATAAAAATATTTTCTGTCTCTAAAGCTCCTGAGTTTTTGAGCACATAGACAAATACACACACACACACACACACACTTTTTTACTTAGATTTTTTCTTTTTCAATTAAAGTATACCCTGTGCAAAGAATATCCAAAATAATTCAAACTAATTGTGAATAATATGTAATATCAACATATATATTGACAGAAAATCAACAAGACACACATGATAACAACTGTATGACCACACAAACACACATAAAAACACAAAGAATTGCAAATGTGTTTATCTCTTGCACAGTCCTATGTGTGCAATATTTTATAGATTATGTGGCTGCTTAAAATTACACTTATGATTTTAGTTTGACGACAGAAGAAAACTTAGAAGTACAAAATATTCAAGTACAGTCAAACAGTCAAAGTACAGTCTTAGTGGCCACGCAGCCAACCTGCATATAGTGGCCACAAAAAATGACCCCTAACAGAGAAAAACCCTGTTATGGAACCTGTCTATAGAGGTCACCTGCATACAGTGGCCACTTTTCTTGTTTCCTTTGGGTGGTCACTATACACAGGTTTGACTGTAGTTTTATTCACCTTTCTGTTGCCAGTATTTGGTTTTATGCGGATGTATGCCAGCCTTATTAGATATGATTGCCCCATTTAAAATGCACTTGGTAATGTGAGGCATTTTCCAAGAACATGAAAGAAACATGAAGTACAGATGTCCACCAAAGATCCACAAATTTGTACAATAGTCAATAGTATACAAATACACACATTCTAGTTTTCAGCTTTATGTTGCCTTCTATAATTCATTGTGTCTTTAAGTGCTTGCTTTATTCAGATTTGTGCAAGCCTGAATATGATTTGCACGCACGATGGCATGTCCATTTTGCTTTATATTCTACATTTGACCAACAAAAATATGCATTTACAAATGTATTTAGAATACACACATTCTAATGGTTTTATTCAGCTACCTTTTGCCCTCGTTCAGAATTGTGTCATTTTATCCTTGCTTCATTCATATCTTTGAGAGCCTGAATATAATTTGCATCAGTGGCATAGCATGATTGGATAGGGGGCACAACAAATTATTGGGGGTAGGGGGGGAGGCACTGGCGCTCCTTATGTAGTTTTAAATTGTTTTTGTTTAATTATCGTTCATTATTTTTTATTCATTTATTCATTTATTTTTATTTATTTTTATTTATTTTTTTGTTGGGGGGGGGGGGGGGGGCACAAGCTCCCCCCCCCCCCCCCCCTTGTACCCAGGCAACTGATTTGCATGCACCAAGTGCAAGTCCACTTAGTTTTGTCCATATCCTTGTTTGGCATCGTGCCAAAGCCCGCTCACCGCAGAAACAAACAGGCATCTTAGTTAACTGACCGCTTGCGTCATTTTCCCAGAAAACGCCTCGAATAGCCAAGTTTGTAAAGATGATTAGTAGGATTGTTTGTTAGAATACTAGTGCTTTAAGGGAGAAAACAAATCAATCTGTTTTTTCTTGCTTTTGCATACTTTGATAAATGCATCTACTTTAATAATTACCTAAGGCATTGAGCTTGTTTTGTAAGGATGATAATTTTTTTCATTCCCGTTTTAAATGGAAAAATGGCATGTAGAGGTTTGGAAATTAAAAGAAATGTAGTAATTTGTTCTTACTCCTGCATAGTCAAACATCTGCTTTATTACTCAAACTCAAGCCTTGAATTGTTGAGATTTCTGTGTATTTATACTACTTACAATTTAGGCTTTGAAAAGTGCATAATTTTCATCTTTTAATTTCCCTTCATATTTTTACAATTTCATTGCAAAATGCTGAGATTTTTAATTTTATTGAATTGGCCATTTTCAAAAGGCTAATCAACTAGGATTTTAGAAATCCTGAGGCAATGGTGATATAATAAACAACTTTGTAACAAGCATGATAATAGCCTTTAAAATTTCATAGAGTATAATGGAGTTGTTTGTACAGTATTTTGTACACGGAGTTCATATGCAAGGTCAGTCTAATCTTCCTGTCATATGAATCCAATTGAATACTATCTAGAAAAGATAGCCCGATAATATTAAAGGGATCTAGTAACATTGTCCAATTCCTAACAACTTACTTGGAACTCTAGCAGTTCTCTCATATCTTGTTGTATCCGTATTACCAATCGATATCATGGGACAGGTTTCGGTTTTTCAAATTTCCCTTTTGTTAAACAGATATTTAGGAATGAAGTGTACATATTTATAATTATCTACTGGATACTTATAACTGTGTACACAGTCAGTTCAATGAGTTAGCGAATATCACTTTGCATTTTCGCTCAAAACCCAGTCATATGACATTCATTTACCATGGAATTTCACTCATCACACAGTTGACATATCAGATCGCAGAATTTATACACATTTTATCAACCATTTGCCAGTCTTTGCACATGTCAACAAAGTTACTAGATCCCTTTAAAGAACGAGATATGAGGTCAAAAACTTGTTGCTTTGTGGATTTCATATGGCAGCTATTAAAACGTGACATATACACAAGGCCAAATTTACTTTGGACCGTAGCTCTTTCTTTCTCCTCTTTGCTGATTGGTTGCGGTCTGGCTAGAAGAGAATTGTGAAAGCCTGATGGACATACCAGCGGCCTTTGTCCAGATTGCTTGTGATTTTGAGGTCAAGGGGTCAATCCTAGGGTTGGCCAAGCTCAGGTTCAAGTTCTGAACGGGGAATGTCTGTCGACAGTTGTGATGCTGTGAATGCCCCCCCCCCCCCCCCCAAGTTATATAAAGTTATATCTTTTAATACCTCTTGTTCAAATTCACTATGGAATTCATACTGCAGAGATGATGTAAAGTGCCCCTTCCCCCAAAGTGCCCCCTTCCCCTAAAAACAAACAAAGCATTGTGGCAGGAAAAGTTGTCAGGAATGGTTTGTATTGGGGGGGGGGGGGGGGGGGAGGGGGATTGGTAGGATTGAGGATTTTAATAATTATTGTTGATGATATATTTTTTGTATTGCTTATAACGAATAGAAGAGATACACGTACTGTGATAGGATTTTATTTGTTTACTTATCTTACATTGCCCAACCATTGAACTATTACATTCTAAGTTCCCAAAAAGTAGAAATATATGCAATTTAAAGATGTGTTTCCATATGATGGGGCATTGTGAGGAGAAATCAAAATTATACTTTTGTTTCAAGATCTTGTTATAGTGGTAAAATATATGTTGCCAATTTAATGATCAAAATATTGACCATATTAGCCTTTTAAAATATACCCTATCAAATACCATACGTAATAGTAAATTGCAAGGTGACAATTTTTTCTTCTACAAATCAAGTCTTTAAAAAAAGCCAATTTAATGAGCAACAAATACAAAAGAGTGACCATGTGTGGCTTTGAGAACAGGCCCTGTCCTTTCGTTTATGCTGATGCCGTAGGACCAGTGAAAGCAACCTTTTTATGTCATACTATTTTTAATGAGAAAAAGATGAAAACAGATAATGTATGCCCCCAAAATAGTGACCTCATCTGCCTTTGAAAATAGACCCTGTTCTTTCGCGTGCAATCTAGCCTGCAATTTAGTGATGGCAAGGAAATTGATTTTTTGCTTTCCAAAAAGCAATAAAAATGCTGGCAATTTAACCTGCTCCCTACTAGATTTTGCAATCCTCATAGAGTTCATACGTTCAGGGATTGCGAGGAGATGAATTTCCCTCTCCTAATATCTAGTAAAAAGCTGCCAATTTAACGAGCAACAAAAGAGTGACCATGTTTGGCTTTGAGAAAAGACCCTGTCCTTTCATTCAAGCTGACCCTGTCCTTTTGTTCATGTCGATAACCGGTTGACCAGCGATAGCGACCTTTTTTTGCTTGTTACGTTAATGTACACTGCCAATAACTTGATATCGTGTTTGGTGCGACCGGGAATCAATTGCTTCGCGGGCAAGGCTTGTTTTCTCGTGCTCTGCTTGTTGTCATTGCTAAAATGTCATTTAATTCTCGTTCGCATTTCGCTCGCACTTCGCTCGCACCCACGGGAGCAACCCAATTTTGCCGTGGGTAATGGCTCATAATATGATTAGATATATATTTGTACACATGTACGGCTTGTTTCTCCCCTCTCGCTGAATTAACATGGCGACGATCAGAGCACAACGATCATGAGATGGCATCTTGTTCAATGATGCACGTTATCTACTCTGTTTTTTTCTGTGTGAGAGAGAGAGAGTTGTTGTTGTTTATAAATGTCAAACCATGCCAAGTCTTATTAATACTCGTTGGCGTGTTGCCAGTGAAAGGATCCCATTATAATAAAGCACCTCCTTTAAAAATTAGGTTGATGAATTATTGCACGCATAATATGTGATAATTGTATTGAGGGTTAGATGTTCAGTTACAATTTTTTTTTGTCTGGGGAATTTTTCATCTTGTTTTGGTAATAGTATATTGTATGTTTCTGTTTTGACTTCATGATTATAAAAAAATAAGGAAAAATATCCCTGGCAAGTGAGGCAACATGTGTTTGTTCCCATGAACGATTCCCGGTCGCATCAAACACGAGATCAAGTTAATAGCATTGTACATTAATATGACAAACCAAACAAGGTCGCTATTCCTGGTTTCTTTGTATATTTGTGACCGGCTAGATAGCAAAACCCAGCACTTGTCGGTAAAAATCCAAATGTAGATTTTCACACCATTAGAAAGGCCTCATCACAAGCTTTCTTTTGATGCTTTGTTCCAACTAATTGGTCAATAATTGGCGAAGATTTGATTGTTTTAATTTTACAACCATAGGTCTTTTACACACATTGTGTGAACTTAAAATGCCCATTTCTTCAAAACATGAATTACCGACAAGTGCTGGGTTTTGCTATAGCGGGTCACATTTTCTTGTTCAAAAAAGTATAATTTGTGAAATATGGACATAAATTCAAATTCAAATTCCCATTTGTTCATGTGCTAGTAGAGTGTTGCTTGACCTCCAATTATGGGGTTCCGAGTTCGAAACAGATTGATGCCCGGGCATTTGTCCTTCAGTACTTCCAACATTTATAAAGGCACGTTACTGGGGGAACGTGGCATGAATTTACTCCTTGCAATGTGCTTGCGTCTTTTTTTGAACATGGATGGATTACATGGACAATGTGCTTTATATGCATTACTATTATTATTAGTGTGAACTATTTGATTACTCATATCCTATTGGGTCAATTGGCACCAAACAAGGCTCAAAATAACTATAATAGCACGCTCAAGAGTTAATACATGTATACGGATACTTAGAATGCAAATGTGACCCATTTTGTTGGCTCCCTTCCATCGCTTGTTTAGCGCTATTTCTAGCTACGTGTGGTCAACGATTCTCTCGCCATTTTTGTTTTGTTCCTCAGCTTTTCCCTCTCTCTCTCTCTCTCTCTCTCGTTTGTAAATGCAGGCATCGCTCCCCTTCAAACCACCCACACAAACACAACAGGTTAATCCCCATCAGTGGAATATTGTAGAATTGGCCACAAGTGTGCGACAAAACTGTGTATACAAGCCTCCACACTAACTTTTCTCTCTACTTGCCCATTCGGGCTAGTAAAATCATAACTTTCAAATTTTACTTGCCCAAACAAGGAATTTACTTGCCCCCTTACTTCTAGATGAGATTTACATGTACATAAGGAATTACATTTTTTTCTTATAGTTGACCAATAATTTAGATGCCCGATCGGGCAACCAAACAAGGGCCATTTAGGAAATTTTACTTGCCAGACATCAATTTTTACTTGCCCCGGGCAATAGGGCAAGTGCTAGCGCGAGTCCTGGTACATATATGTAATCTGTATAGCTGTAATATTTGTGTTGTATAGCCATTAGCCAGTGCTCAAATTTAGCTTTGTGCCATCAAATGTCATTGATGCTAAATTCCACTGGCCTGAATGGGGCAACCAAATATCATAACATAATTTGTTTGGTTTTCTTTGTTTGCGGTTACTAGATTCTGGTTTCGGGCAACTAGATTATGAAAAGCCTTGTTTTTCCTTGTCCGACTCGCTGGCCACAAGGCACAAATATTAATTTCTAGCATTCGTATAACCCTTGTATTTGCAATATATATTTGCAATAATGACAGATACTGTCAAATGTGCTCTAGCAATTCCAGTCCACCTGCATATTTATCGCCTTCTTATCCTGACTCCCTCATACACAAAACTATGTTTTCTTGCTATAAAACCTCATTATTAAATAGATGCAGAAAATTTCATTTTTCCAGTGTATTTTGTCCCTTTGTAGCAAAATTTATGACAAAAAATAATAACACTTTGAAAGAACACGGAATGTGCCCTTGTTCATTAGAATAGGAAAAATTGAAAATCTAAAACTTCCGCCAGTTTATAACAAAGTCCCCTGGCTTGTTTGTGTGCATTTACAAAACAAATACAATTGATGGTATACAAATATACAATGACACTCGAGGATCTAGCTAAAACTATTCGCATCGAAGGAACATCAAATAGTACTGTTCTCCCGAGGGCCATCGGCCCGAGGGAGAATGGTACTATTGTTGTTCCTGAGTGCGAATAGTTTAAGCTTGTTCCGAGAATGAGTCATTGTATATTTGTTTTATATCCCTTCGACCTGTATCGTTCAAATCAAATTAAAGTATAATATAAAAAAAAAAAACATTGATAGTATTACTGTAATATAAAGGAAAACAAACCATTGAACATGGTACCATCACTTACTGTGTTCTGTTTGTGACACTGGCCCCCTTTGCGTAATATTCCTAGCGCAGAGCGCGTATTGCGCTACCTTTCCATTCATGAGTACGCGCATTAACAACTATCGCGCGCACAAATGCAAAACACGTACCCGTTTTCCCGGGGAAAGGGTGAACTATGCGTGACGTCACAATACAAAGGTACTATTTACCGGTACTATTTACCGGGAAACGTCTTTTCTAGTCAAAACTATTCTTTTTCTTGTTGTGTACACTCCTAATGCAACAATATTACGAGAAGGGATATAATAATGAATAGACTTTTTTTTATAGTTGAAAGGAGAATTTCATGGAAAAGATTGTGAATAATAGTTTTTAATCAATAAACAGATTTACATGATCGTTATGTTTTTTCTGATAATTGTGGTTTAAAACCCATTTAGAGAGAATCACCTGGCTCGTTTCTGTTCATGCATCTGTTACAATTGATAAAGGAGTGGTCACACTGAACACGAATCCCCACGAATAGACACACGAATGCAGTACGAATTGGTACAAATCAATGGCAAGCCGTTTTTAACATTTATTCCTATTTCTTGATATCAAGAATTCAATTCTTGATATCAAGAAATCAAATTCTTGATATCAAGAAATCGAATTCTTGATATCAAGAAATCAAATTCTTGATATCAAGAAATGCATTCTCGATATCAAGAAATGCATTCTTGATATCAAGAAATACTTTTCGGTATTGGTAATACTTGATATCAAGAAATAAACTGATATCAATAATTCAATTATTGATATCAAGAAATAGGAATAGATGTTAAAACGGCTTGCCATAGATTTGTACCAATTCGTACTGCATTCGTGGGTCTATTCGTGGGAATTCGTGTTCAGTGTGACCACTCCTCTACCTCATGGATGGACTTGCAGTTGAAAGGAGAATTTCATGGAACTAGTTTTTGATCAAAATAGATGTACGACTTTTGAATTATGTTTTTCTGATGCTAATGGATACAAACCCTTTTAATGATCATCACCTGTCCTGCTTTACTTTGCTTTTTTACAACTGGGGATAATGAATGAACTTGTAGTTGAAAGGAGAATTTCATGGAACTAGTTTTTAATTAAAATAGATGTATGACTTTTGAATTATGTTTTTTCTGCTAGTGGATACAAACCCTTTTAATGATCATCACCTGTCCTGCTTTACTTTGCTTTTTTACAACTGGGGATAATGAATGAACTTGTAGTTGAAAGGAGAATTTCATGGAACTAGTTTTTGATCAAAATAGATGTATGACTTTTGAATTATGTTTTTCTGCTAGTGGATACATACCCTTTTAATGATGAGTCACCTGTCTTGTTTTGGTGTTTTTTGTTACAATGGATGATAATGAATGGACTTGTTGTTGAATGGAGGAATAAGCAAATTCTCATTGATAGTTTAAAGGGATCTAGTAACAATATCAAAATTGACAAAACTTTCTTAGAACTCTATTAGATCTCACATACCTTGTTGTATTGTTATTACCAATAGAAGCATGGAATCGGTTTCACTTTTGTTAGAAAGATGTTAACAATTGAAGTGTTCAGATTTTTTGATTATCAACTGGAAAATTATAACTGTAAAAAGTCAGTGCAATGAGTTAGCAAATAACACTTTTTTCACTCATTACTTTGGAATACTTGGTCATATGATATTCATTTAACGTGAAATTTTCACTCATCACAAAAGTGGGCGTATAGGATCACAAAAAACGCATTTTTATCAAAACTCTGTTAGTTTTTGCACATTAAAGATGTAGTTGCTCGCTCAGGTTACTAACATTTGACTTATGTGATTGTTTACTGGCCCAACATCAATTTTTACTGGCCCTTGGCCAGTGCCAGTGTCAAGTACTGCCATTAACCAAGCCTTATGATGGTGACATTGACCTTTGACTGAGAAAGAGAGGTGTATAATTCCACGCTTTTCCTGCTAATGAAGACAACCCCCGCTTTAAGTTATTCACCTGGCCTCACTTGTTTGTGTCCAGTGCGCCAAAATCCTGGCACGATTCCAAGCCGAGAGGGAAAAAAAAAAAGAAAGATAAGGAAACAAACGAACAGGGTATTATTATCGTTGTGTGGACATGGCCGTGAATATGGCCGCAAATCCTTGACCCGTTAATAGGCGTCAACAATTTACTGGGAATAGGGGAGGAGAGAGAACACAGTACATGTATACATGTTTGTAATGCATAGATGGAATAGTTTGAATGGGAAAATAGATGACTATACTTTGACACAGGAGTAAATAGCCGTTATAGGCAGATATGACAAACATAACGTAGCGGAGATATGAATATGACAAAACGGTTCTATATATAGTTGGATGTGAGAGAGAAAACGGGTCAAGAATTTGCAGCCATATACATGTACATGGCCATGGAACAGATAAACAGTACCATGTGTATTATGTAAAATTGGGTGATGATTAGAAAATATGAACAATTGTTATTTTACCTGAAGAAAGGGAGAGAAAATATGACAAATGTTTATTATAACTGAGGAAGAGGAGAGGAAATGATGACGATGGTTTGAATTATACTCGTATAAGAGGTGGAAATAATAACAAATCAGATATTAGTGAGATAGAGAAAATTACAAACTGTATAAATGAAGTTTAAGTAGGAAAGAGGGAAACATATCAAGGGAGGAAAGGATTAGAGAATTCATAAAGCGCATGTGAGAAAGAGAGGACAAGTGTTACACAAACAAGTATTATATTTTGCGTAAGGGAGTTGGATTGACAAACAGTTATAATACTCTAGAGTAGAAAAGATGGAAAATAGGTTGACAAACAAGATCTTGATTGATGTAGATTAGAGTGGCAAATGGAATATTGGAGAAAACAAATATTACAATTAGTGTATCTCGGGTTTCATCTTATCTCATCTGCATCTTAGCGCAGGTACATGTATGTGTGTGTGTGTGTGTGTGTACAAATTTGTGTGTGAGACATGTTTGTTTGTAGGTTTTTGTTTGTGTGGGTATGTGGGGGTGTGCATCTATGTGTGTGTTTGTTTATAGTTGGGTGCACTTGTGTGTATGTGTCTGGGGTAGGGGGTGTCAATATTCATCCCCGAAGGAATATGTTTTGCAGTCATTCACTGGGTTGGTGGTTGGTGCTCATAAATTATTGGTGTAGTAAAAGCGGCTTGCATACATCGAAGGCCAGTGTTCGTTCAATTCAGTGGTGAGTGAACTTGGGTTCACAAATTATTTTTAATGGGGCCAGTCACGATTCTCAGGACTTGTGTAGGATAAATATACATGTAGGGTAGGCCTATATATTTTGCTAATACGTAATTCAAGCCAGGGAGGGTAACTAATGATATGTACATGTACAATGTACATACAAAAGTAGATGCGCCTTGGAATAGAATTTCTAGATCGATGGCACAAATAAAAATGCTTGAATATCATTGTTAGTCATAAAGTGATCGGTGTCTTACACTTAACTTTATACCCTCTGATTTAATAAGTTGGCAAAGATAAGTGTTTTGTTTATTAAACCTCTTCTTACTCATAAAATGATACAAAACATGTTGAAAGCAGAAATATGCCAATTATAGAAATTTGTAGGTCGCAGTATTTTTGTTCAGCTCCTCCTGATCAATAGAATATTGATTTATTTTGTCCTTTCTTTTGTGTCAGTGACCATACTGAAATATGTACATGTGTGTATTAAAATTTATTTAACCCAAGAATTGGCCAGGTGCCAATTTAAGTCATTAGGATTCAAGGGTTGATGATTTCTGAATAGTACTCTAAAAATGAGCGAACAGTAATGACGAAGATGAACATTGTCGTCCATAATTATTGAATTAATTATTAATTTTTAGTGATTGAGCGATTTGCTATTAATTTATTTTTGCTCAAAGGGCTTCAGCCCTGGTATATCATAACAAATTTATATGAATAATGAGGGGTATATATATTAATGTTAAATTTTTGTGAAAATTAATTTTTAGTGATAGTATTGTTCTATTCATTTTTGTGCTCATACATTATAACAAATTAATATGAATAATGAGATGTTTTCAAGTCCATATTAATGTATGAATTGGAAAATGGATGAAATTAGTTAATATACATGTAATTCAAGCATAATTCTCAATAGCATTCATAATTTTAGTAGTAATTATATTATAATTGATAAATATTATAAATATGAAATTATGAAATATGGGTTAAAGGCAGACTATGATTTTGATTTGAAAGATAAATTCAACGATGGGCAAAAAACTGTTGTGCAAAATAAGATCACGAAAATAAATAAAGTTACTTGACCAGTTTCTTAATCAACGTTGAAATTATGGATTTACTTGTGAATATGACCTTAGGTTTGAATTTATTTCTCACACAAATAGTTTGTTTTCGTGGGAGCATGTCTCATTAAAAGGAACGATATCATCTTAAAGGGGTAGTACAGTGTGGTAAGGCTGAGCTTTAGTAACCAAAACCTGCACAATAACATTACAAACTAATATTTATATCTCTACCATGCTCGAAAGGTATAGACAATTATAAACGACTACCAGGTAAGTAAAAAGCCTGTTATCATTCAAAAAGAGCCATTACAACACAAGAGGGCGCTCTCTTGAAAAGCATTGGTTTAAACCATTTTTCATACAAAATTATGCATGTGATGTTTTGAAATGATCCTCAAATTAAATCATAAATGTCACGATAACAAAAAGAAAATGCGGAAAACCAAAGCTGGTGTTTAATTTGTCTATTAGTAAAAGGAAATCAAACCAGGCATGAAAGAACAGCTAGAGTGACTATAGTGAGTTTAGCTGATTCAGGCAAAGTTACTCAATTCCTTTAACCATATTAAGGAAACAAGGGTGCAGGTCAAAACTTGCATCTCGCGTTGAAATAGAGATACACATCTTGAAAAGTGTGGGATTGAGATGAGATTATTAGGTTGACGTAGAAACAGCGTTGCCATGAAAGAGCGACTATAGTGAGTTTAGCCGATTCAGGCAAAGTTACTAAATACCTTTAACCATAAGAAACAAGGGTGCATGTCAATACTTGCATCTCACGTTTAAATACAGATACACATCTTGAAAAGTGTGGGATTGAGATGAGATTATTAGGTTGACGTAGAAACAGCGTTGCCATGGAAACTTACCTCTTTTGACAATATGTGATGGCATACTTATTTATAACTTCTAGAGAAAGAGTTCTAATGATGACTTTAATTATGAGAATCTAAAATGGGGACCTAGTTAATATTGAAGCGCAATTTATTAGAAAGGGTAGCTTTAGTTATGAGAATCTTGTGCCTACAATGCATAAGTACATTTATATGTTAGAAGCGATGAGTGATCAATACATCATGAGCTCGTTATGTTTTGAGTCTGCTGCTATGTCAGTGGTTAAGAATCTGTTCCATAAATTTCATTTTGATAATTTATTCTCTTTAATTAGTTCACAATGTATTTAATAATTGGATGTAATTTACATGTAGTACTCTTTGCTCCTTATTAAAGGGATCTAGTATCTTTGTTGACATTTGCAAAAAGTGACGAGTGGTTGATACCATGTATATTGTTGTTATCCGATATGTCCACTGGATGTTGTGTGAAAATTTCAAGTGAAATGGACTTTATATGGCCGAGTAATGAGCAAAAATGCAAAGTGATAGTCACTAACTCATTGCACGCACTTTGTACACGGTTTTGCCGATCCAGTGGATAATTTAACATCTGAACACTTCAATCGTAAATATCTTTTTAACGAAAGGGATATTTGAAAACCCGAAACCTGTCCCATGCTTTTATTGTAATACGAATACAACAAGGTATGAGGGAACCGCTAGAAATCCAATTGGATTTTGAGGATTTGGACAATTTGGACAAAGTCCCTTTAAAGGCTCACATATGAGCAGAAATTGTAAAGTTGCACCATAATTGACGGTAAGATTATGTGACTAAATGCGCAAATCTGATTGGTTCAAATGCGCATAATTTTCTGACAATTTTTTTTTCTTCTGACAATCGATTGCAAATCTTTCTGCGATGCGGCCCATGCAATATTACACAAATAAAGTGCATTTGGGAGTAGGATAGTTAAATATTGACCTGACAAACACTGAAACAGCGCTTATACCCTGTGGTACAGTTTTGTTTACAAATTTGTGGAAAAGAAAAACAAGACCATTCAATAATAAATGAAAATACAGTGTATCTAGTTACGGAGTGGCATGGGGGGCACGTGCCTCCCCCCCCCCCCCCCCCCCCCCCCCAATAATTTGAAGAAGACTCTAAATATATAAGGGGGAAATCTGACAAAAAATGGAGAAATACATAAGGTGTGCCCCCCCCCCCCCCCACCCCCCCCCCCCCCCCCAATAATTTGTGTGCCCCCCAATCAGTCTGACCACACTATGCCACCACTTGTGTGTGTTTGTGTGGGTGTATTCCATAATGAATTGTAAGATTGTTGTTATTGCTTGGGGCGTTGTTCGTTGATAATTTATGAGCATCTATCAATGCTACTTTGGTCATTTGGCTCTGTCCAAACTTGAAGTCGATTTGGTCACAGCACCCATTTTTGCACAAGATTTTAATACACCGAGGCAATATAATGCATATTTTGTTGTCAATAGCTCTGCATATTGCACATTTTTTCAATAACTGGTGGAATGAAAAGCAGTATGTGATTTAAGGCCAACAACAATTAGGCTATATTATACAGAGCCATTTAAAAACACAAAATTGTACAGATGAAATAATGCACATCTGATATGCAATGTGCAGTAAAATATACCTGTTGCAATTATAAAAAGCCACCGAGTTCACTTTTATACTTTTGTACAGTGACTTAAGCACGATTTTGAGCATCCAGTGTTTAATCCAACAAAACAAAGAAAACCTCATCAATTAAAAGCTGTTATTCTTACCAGTGATGGGTTGCCATGGCAACAAGAGCTACTCTTAATAGAAGTGAACCGATGCATTAATCTTTTTTTCTTGGAAAAACAAGAGCATTGCTGTAATACAACTTCTGAAGATGCAAAGCAAAATGGAAAACAACCAGAATAATTGTTCAGTAATCCATGTATTCATCACCCAAATGGGTACAAATTAATAACTGGCCATATGGTCTTGATATATATATTGTTGTTGGAAAGGTCATCTGTTTTGTGTGCTTTTGTGTTTGTGCATTGCAAACCTTTATTATTTCATTTGTGTTTTATTTCCTTACTTTGTTACACTTTCCTTGTGTATTTGATTTGCCGAATAAAATAATTATAATAATAATAATAGTATTGTTAATTTAGGTCATATGTTTCTTGGAAACTAGGTGTACATCAAGAGCGGGGACATTTAGTGGCGTATTTGCGGGAGTGTGTATTTGCGTGTTTGTGTGTTTATGATTTGTATGTTTTTGTTTTGGCTGTGTCACTTGCATTGCTATTCATTATGAAACATAATGTGTGGTACACCAAACTTCAAGTACCTACATCTAGCAGTTTTGTTTGATCTTTTGTTATGTTTCTTATCAAAATTGTTTTTTATACTGTCCTAACATGAATATAGTACATGTATGTGTCTTTCTCATTTATAACTACACAGAACCCAATACATGGTACAACATTAATAAGCGTGGCACACAAAAGTGCTAAATACTAGTTCGTGGAATTTTATGTGATTTGTTTTCCTTATTGAAAAATGTATATTCTCCGATTTAAAAACGTATTACATTTAAGTATATCTTTCTCATTTATGACTACGCAGAATCCAATACGTGGTACAACATTCGAGTCCTGGGATTCAACAGCTTTGGAGAGGGTCGCTGCTCTACCCACCAGACGAAGACACCTCAACAACCGCGTAAGTTTTTTCTTCTTCAAAATTGATCAGTTTATTTGTTAGATTATTCAATTAAATTAAAAACAAAAAGGTAGCACCTATAAGAAGCATAGAGCTTGTGGAGTATTGGCGATGACAATTATAACAAATAACAAGATGCGCACTAGTTTCAAATGAAATCATATCTCGGGATAGTAATGCAACAAACTAAAAAAAATTCCCCTTCTGGCCCAGATGGGCAAGTAAAATCTAAGACTTGAAAAGTTCAGGTTGTCCCAAAACAGATGTGGGTGGCCCAAAACAAAGAAGAACATTACAAATTATGTTGTATTTAGTTTCTAATTCTGTCAAGTCAAATTTGCCATGAATTAATTTTTGTGGTAAGAGTACCGTAAAACTCCGTGTATAAGGCGCACCCGTGTATAAGGCGCACCCCCAACTTTCTAAAAAAAAAAAAAATTTTTTTTTTTTTTTTTTTTTTTTTTTTTTTTTTTTTTTTTTTTTTTACAAAACTGCTGCTCATGAATATTCATGTTTTCATTAGATAGCAATGCTCATTAAATATGCAAAATGCTAAATTCATTAATAACTGTTTTTTAATGAGAAAAATGTATGACCACTGGTTAGAAAATTGAATATTAAATGAATGCTGCTACTCATGAACATTGAATAATCAATTAGTTGCAGTGTAACTGCTTACAAAACTTGTATTTTGTTTTACTAACCACTATCATTTGTATGTAGGAAAAAGGTATATGTTGATAAATGTTCCCCTCACATCAAGCTCTTGTCATGCCTTATAGACCAGTGTAATACACATTGAACATGACTACAGGGTGTCCCCAAAAAAAAATCTTTAAAAAAAAAAATAAAATAAAAAAAATAAAAAAAATTTTTTTTTTTTTTTTTTTTTTTTTTTGCTGTACCTGTGTATAAGGCGCACCCCCGACTTTGAATTTTTTTCCGACGGAAAAAAGTGCGCCTTATACACGGAGTTTTACGGTAATCCCTTCTTCATTTGAACGTGCTTGTGTTACACATTTCACCATGATTCGTATTTATACATGTTTTTTCTTCCAGTGATCGATTCCGACATCGACTGGATCCCGGCGCCGCCATTGATGACCGCCATAGGCATCAACTCGACCACGGTCCTGGTCACGTGGGACCCCCCCAACACCGCCCTCCTCGTCATGTGGTACGTCATCGAGTACGTCACCGTGGAAGAAGAAGGCGAGCCAATGGAGAAGGAAGTGCCCGGGTAAGAAAATTTATTTATATTTAAATGTTATTCTTTTACATGATTTTTCAGAGACAACCACCAACATAGTTAGTTTTAATGTTTTTTCGCATTTACTAACATCACATCATCATCTATCTTATCATCATCATCATCATCATCATCATCTTCATCAACCTAATAGATATTGTCCTCATCACTTTTAGCATGTTGTTGGTGTTGATGGTGATGGTGATGACAATGACGACTATGACCATCATTTAATATACTGTACATTATTATAATCACTCTAGTCAACTGAGACAAACTGCAGAATCATTCCAGCACATTAAGTGCTGTTGCACTCTCTTTAGCACTCTCTTTATATATCTTGTCCTACTTTTATTTCTGTATTGAAATCCTCATTTTGCCATGACCTTTGACCTTTAGGACCGCCCTGAATGCTATGCTGACGGATCTTCTGCCCTTCATGCTGTACCAGTGCAGGATCAAGTCAATTGGCACACCCTCCTTTAGTATTACCACTGATCAACAGATGCAAACTCCAATCATTCTAGCATATGTCTTAATATCTTAATTATGTCTTAACCTTTGACCTTTAGGACCGCCCTGAATGCTACGCTGACAGATCTTCTGCCCTTCACACTGTACGAGTACAGGATCAAGTCTATCGGCACATCCTCTGGCCCCAGAAAGAGTATCTACAGTCGGCCACAGAGCGTCCGGACCAGGGAAGGCAGTAAGTATTATTTCAATAAAAAAATAAAGGATAGAAATAATATCACACACAAGAAAGAAAAACCTGGCCACATTCAATCTTTCAATTCAAAATTCAATCATTTATTGTATTTTCCAAATAGCTTCTTTGAGCACCAATGTCGCAAATTGCACCTCACAATGCACAAGGCTCCTAGGAGTTCCAAAAAAGAAGACGTTTAAAGGGACTTAGTAACATTGTCCAAATCCTCAAAATAAAATTTTAATTCTAGCGGTTCACTCATACCTTGTTGTATTCGTATTAACAATAAAATCATGGGACAGGTTTCAGTTTTTCAAATTTCCCTTTTGTTACAAAGATATGTACGATCAAAGTATTCAGATAAGAAAAACTCCGGGCGAGTTTTTCATCCCTGTACAAAGTGAATGCAGTGAGTTAGTGAATATCACCCAATATCACTTTGCATTTTCGCTCATTACTTGGCCATGCAATGTCCATTTGACTTGAAATTTTCACAGAATACCCTGTGGACATATGAGATAACAACACTGTACATTGCATCAACCATTCATCACTTTTTGCACATGTCAACAAAGTTACTAGATCCCTTTAAATCTTCTTTTTCAAAGTTATGTAATCAAGGCAGTTAATCACTTCATCTTTCACCTTTTCTCATCCTTATTCAGGACCTTCTGACCCTCCCTCGGCCGTGGAGGCGAACCCGGTCAACTCGAACACCGTGGAGGTCAGCTGGCAGCCGCCCGCACAGCCCAACGGGATCATCACTCGCTACACCGTCATGTACCAGAGGGACCCGTCCCTGCCCGAAGAGAGCTGGGAAGTTGAACAGAAAAACGGTAAGCCACCATTCCATCCCCCCCCCCCCCCCCCCCAATCCTGCTTAATTTGAAGGTACAGTCAAACCTGTGTATAGTGACCACCCAAGGGAGTCAATAATAGTGGGCCACTGTAGACAGGTTCCATAACAGTGGTTATCTCTGTAGGGGATTACTTTTTCTGGCCACTATAGGCAGGTTGGCTGCTATAGACAGGTGGCCACTAAGACAGGTTTGGCTGTACTTTGAAATAGTGTAAAGTGCTTGACAGTAGTAAAAAGATATGAGCTTGAAATGTATTGTTGTGATGGTCAATTGGGGAAAGAGCTTAGCTAATTAGTTCTGGTTAATAACTCCAGAAAAAAACAACCATATGGTTTGCACAAATTTGTTTAGCAGCCAAACGTTTGTAAACATGAAATGTATTGTTTTGATTGTTAGTGGGTACAGATGTTTGATTGGACTATATCCAGATCATAACTGAAGAATGGATAAGGAACGAAATCAAGACAAGGAAACAAACTGAAGCAATTTTTTTTGCAGTACAACTAAAAAAAAACACACATAATTTTCACCATTTTCATCAGTCATTGTCTTAAGAACTCTCCAGTCAAAGGTTTACAGCCTTGAAATTGATTGCAGATGGCCGGAAAAGCTTGGCCAAAAAGTAGAAGATTAGTCTGCGAATATTAAAGTAAAGAAATTATGTATGATCATTTTGCACACAAGGCTCTAAGGGAATTTTTTTTAAATGGCCAGAAGCTTGGTTAAGGAAAGGAAGATAAGTTCACAATATTAAAGTAAACAATGATACCTCGAAGGGAATCAAAAAGGTTATGACCCTGATATTGATTGGGAATGACCAAAGGGCTTTGACCTGGCCTAAAAGTAGGTTATTGTCTTCATAGAAAAAATAATATTAAACATTATGATTTGCACACGACTCTCCCAGCAAATTCTTTTTATAGATTTGATTGTGGATGGTCAAAGCGCTTTAGCCAAAGAGCAAAGAGTTATTTATTTCGCATGAGGAGAGAGAGAGAAGGGGAGAGTGATAGAGAGAGAGAATTTAGTTATTCCTATTAAACTGAGAAGATATCACTGCCAAAGCAGGACCAAAGAAAACTTGGTACAAAATGAATACTTCCGTTTGTAAAAACAGTTGTAAATTACAGGGAAAATGTTGATGTAGTGAGAATTTATTTTTATTTTTTCGTTTTAGACAGAAGCTTGTGGTCAGTATTTCTGGGTTGAACAATCAAAAGGTCATGGCCTTGAAATTGATTGTGGATTGTGGATGGCCTAAACGCTTTGGTGCTTTGGTAGATTAGTTCGCATGAGGAGAGATGAGAGAATGTGAAAGAGAGAGAGAGTAACTATGAATATGGTTGGTTCTCAAATAATATGAGAAGGTTACTGTAGTAAATTTACTGCACATGAGAAAATATAGAGAGAGGGGGAGGGGAGAGAGATAGATGGGAGTATGATGGTCCTCAAAAGGGGCCATCTACAAAGTACGTACGCAAATTATTGTCCGAATCAGACAATAATTTGCGTGTGGTTGCAGCGTGAATCCCCCCTCCCCCCTCTTGTGCATACATACTTTGTAGATGGCCCCCAAGGCAGATTAATGTGTAAAGTTTACTGCTCATAAGAACAAAGAGAGAGAGATGGGAATATAGTTGTCCTCAAATTTACTTTACACTAGGAGAGAGTGAGAGAGAGTTATTTGGGATAGGGATTTCCTCGAAGGACAAGAACCAAAGTTTACATTGTATGAGGAAAGAGTGAGGGAGGAAATGGGAAGAGGGTTGTCCTTAACTTTACTTCACATGATAAGAAAGAGAAAGAGAGGGGACCAGAGAGAAAGAGGGAGAGAGACAGGAATATTTTTGTCATTTTACTTCACACAATAAAAAAGAAAGAGAGTAAGTGAGAGAGAGAGAGAGAGAGGGGGGGGCGGGGGGGAGATTGGATGATTGGGTGCATGGTTGTCCTCAACTTGGAATAAATGAGAGTAGATTAGTGCAGCGTGCCTAACCTCCCACGCCGCCAAGGGAGAGAGAATCAGAGAAAGGTTCTATGACCTGGCAGAGAAAGTTCTCTTGGCCGGCCAACTGGACCATTCCATTAATCGGTCACTCGTAACACGACGCCAGGGAGGGAATGGTGACCTAAAAATCACTCTCATCTCAGCACAGATGTACATAAAATAAACAGACCGCCTCATCAATGGAATCTATGTATGTCACAGCCTTGAAATGCCAGTGTCCATTTGTATACAAATATCTACTGGCATCTAAACTTTGCGCCAAATATGATGTCTGCACGTGTATAATTATATTTAAATTCTGCAACTAAAAAACAAAGCATCCAGTTGGATTGTTTACAAATGAAGAATCAATTTAGTAAGCAACAATTATAATTACAAACAAATCACATGTGGACAGATACAGATTCCTTTCAGTCAGTTACTGAGTATGGTGTAAACTTTGGTATTGGAATATAAATAGACTGTGAATTTGTTTGACCTAAACTCGTATTTCTGTGTCAGAGTAGGATGCAAGGCCAAGTTTCTTTCTGTTGGTGGTATCATAGTATGGGAGTTAGTTTGCGCTATTCAGGCCTTTAATCGCTTGCAGGTGTAACAAGACCAATCCCCACCCCCACCCACCTCAGGGGGGTGTTTCACAAAGATTCAAAGTTGAACTTAAGTTGGACCAAACTATTATGGAAAGCTGTTAGTTTCTTTGTAAATTTTTTGAAATAGTTCTTTTTGAAAAGGCATTAATTTGGATAAAAATTAGTTATATTTGTTATTATCAAGGAGCCTTGAAATTATTCATATAAATTTTTGTTGAAAGACTCAAATACTTGTATTTTTTTTGGCTTTTTGAATATGTTATATTCTAAGGCTGCAAATGGCTTTGTGAAACACCCCCCCTGCTCTCTTCCATGTTCACCTCCATAATATGTTTATTTTTCCAACTGTCATTTGTTCCCTTTCGAATCCCTTTGAATGGATGCGATGGCTAGAGAGGCGCAAAGGGCCACAGGGGATGTGGGGGTCGTTGTATACGTGACCTTTATGACCCAAATCCAGCTGTGAGTCTGTGTTTGCAAAGTTTGCGAGGGGATTGGGCAGCAGAAGAAAGGGTTATGTAGGGTGGCACTGAGGGGTAAGATTTGGTTTAAAAGGGGCTTTATTAGGGGAGTAGGAAGGGGTAATTGTTTTGAATGCTTTGCAGATATATATATATACTTGACCCCAACCTAGTTGTGAGTTTGCGAAGTTGCAAAGGTGAGTAGAGAAGGGGGTATGGGTTTGGTTTAGAAGGGGCTCCATAGGGGGTAGGAAGGAAGTTTTAGAAGGTGGGAAGGGGTAATGATTTGTGAATGCTTGCGATACAAGAGGAGGAAACTTGCCACATGGGTTGTATAGTTGACCCAAACATGCTGATGATGTTACTAGGTTGTATTACGTGACCTTACATGTGCATGACCCCCCAAAACTATGACCTATGACTTTGCCAAGGCTGTGACTTTGCCAAGTGTTACAAAAGGAAATTGGACAACAGAAAAGGGTATGTAGGGGGCACCTAGGGTAAGGATTTGGTTAAGAAGGTGCTTTATATAGGGAGTAGGAAGGGGTAATTGTTTTGAATGCCTGCGATGTATACTTGACCCCAAACCAGTTGTGAGTTTGCAAAAGGTGAGTAGAGTTGCAAAGGTTGCAAAAGGTGAATAGAGAGAAGGGGTATGGGTTTGGTTTAGAAGGGACTCCATAGAGGGTATAAAGGTTGTTTTAGAAGGTAGGGAGGGGTAATGATTTTAAATACATGCAGCACAATAGAAGAAAAAGGCCACAGGCATTGTATACTTGGACCCAAACATGCTGTTGATGTCTTCTAAGATGTTATACCGTAGACCTACATGATACATATATTGATCCCAAAACCTAGACTATGACTTTCGTACAAGTTTGCAAAGAGGGATTGCATTGGACACAGAGGGGGTAAGGACTGTGGTTAGAAGAGGACTCCATAGGGCCACGAAGGAGTTAAGAAGGTGAACAGGAGGGAAAAAGGACTGCAGGCATTGTAGTGGTTGACCCCACCATACAACAATGCTGTGATGTTACCAGGGGAGATACGGGTCAAAAAATCAAAGGTATTGAAGGGCTCAAAGCTGGGTACACTAGGTGACTGTGGAAGGGTGAGATGTTCAATTTGCAACAAACGCCTGTGTCCCAATCGTCCATAATTTTTATGCAATCATGAACTCGAGAAATACCTGACACGTGTGGCAGCAAACAAGCCTAATTGCACGTGCTAAACATTCAATTAAATCAAAACCAAGAATGTAATTCATATAAACACAAACCGTAATTGCAAAATTTAAATTTCATGTATATATTATTATACCACATAATAAATTTAACTTGACTCTGAGAATAGACCTAATAAATATGGAAAGCCTTTCGTAGCCTTAGAACAAATCATATTCAAAAGCTAAAAATGCAAGTACATGTATTTGAGACTTCCAACAAAAATGACATCAATAATTTCAATGCTCCTTGATAATAACAAAGATTGCTTAATTTTTTATCAAAATTTATGCCTGTTTTAACAATTTGTTCAAAGTAAAAATTTGAAATGTATGATTCTACTTGCCCGAACGGGCCAGTACAGAAAAAATTAGTGCAGAGCCTTGCATATGTGCTCCCAATAACCATCAGTGTCCCCCGCCTCTCCTCATGCTCCACACCTTTTCTCACAACCTTGAATTTGAGACATACCTAACATTGGCATACCAAGTGTGCAAGATGGTGTGATATTACAATCTGGAGCTCTGCCAATACTCTTCAAGTTCAGGTTCTCTCCCCTCCCCCCCCCCATACAAAATTAAATAAACTTCAAGTCTCCCCCCTCCCCCCAGATGCCTATTCCAGTCAAGTTCCCCCCCCCCCCCCCCCCTCCTGCTCCCCAAGCCCTACCCCTTATCTTACAGCCTTGAATTGAGACATTCTAAACATTGGTGTGTCAGGTGCGCAAGGTGGTGTGGTATTACAAGAGCTCTCGGACCAAGGCTCTTGAAGTTCACCATCCCCCCATACTCGGCTCTCATCTGACCTTGAACTTGAGACATTCCCAACATTGGAATGTCATAGCAAGTGCCCATGATGGTATGGTATTACAACTTTACAAGATCTTTTCCTATGCCATCCAACTTCTCCTCACAACCTTGAATTTGAGACATACCAAACATTGGCATACCATGTGTGCAAGATGGTATGTTATTACAAGAGCTCTACCCATACTCTTCAAGTCCTCCCCCTCCCTCCTTCCTTCAGATGCCAATATCCTTCAACCTCCCCACACCCCCGTGCCCCACCCCTAATCTCACAACCTTGCATTTGATTTGAGACATTCCATACATTGGCATACCAGGTGTGCAGGATGCTATGGTATTACAAGCTCCACATCATTATCCGTGACACATGGCTAGATTAAGAACTATCAAACTATCATTTATTCATCAAAGTTCTCTCTATCCGTCCCCCCCCCCCCCTTCCTTGCCCCACGCCTTATTAATATCATAATCTTAAATCTAAAACTCTCTTAACATTGGAATGTCATACCAGGTGCGCAAGATGGTGTGGTATTATAACTTTGCAAGAGCTCTTCAGATACCCTTCAACTTCTCCCCCTATCCCCCCCCCCCCTCCCCCACCTAAGCCAATACCGGTCAATTCCCCCCCCCCCCCCTCCCCCTCTCTAGTGCCCCTCTTCTAATCTCACAACGTTGAATATGAGACATTCCTAACATTGACATACCATGTGTGCAGGATGCTATGGTATTACAAGCTCTACATCATTATCTCATGACACATGGCAACTTGGTTAGGGTCAAACCTTGTGGCCTGTTCATACCCCTTTCACATTCATGAAGAGTTTTCCTTTTTTCTAAAAACTGTCTTCACATGGCTAGGTAAGGGCCAAGCCGTTTCTGTAACAAGGGGATCTTTAAAAGGGTTTTCTTGACTATAGTACTGTAGTGAAAATGGTTTACCATTGGAAACTGACTTATTTTTAATGGTCAAAACCATTCTTGATTTGTAGGTGTTAGCTAACTATTTTGGTTCATGGAATTCTTATTATAGAATTTGGTTTGAAAAGAGGGGTTGGTAATTCACTTTCTTCTGATCCATTGCTCAGGTGCGAAAGTGATGGTCGTGAACTTTTCTGCAAAACTATGTCAAGGCACCCTGCCTTAATCCCAGCTGTGCGGATCCTGGGGTGCCCTATGATCCCTTGATTCCAAGAACTATGACAGGGGTGGGGGGGGGGGGGGGGTGGGAGGATCAGTGACAAATCATATAGTTTTGCTTTTCAGCGAGCCCTACTTTTTTCAAGCTTATCAGCATTATAGTATCACATTGAAATATGTTTGAACTCTGTGAGAACTCTGTGAGAATTTTGGGGAGTACATTTTGTTTTCCTCTGGGAAGATTGTGAATTTGAATGTAACGTTGAGGTACATACATGTACGTGTTCTTTCTGTACTCTTACAAAAGAATTTCATTTAGGGTTTAGACAGATACAGTTTCTTTATAACGATGCTAAGTTACAAAAAGGTAGCTCATATAGCAAGGTAATTTCACAAGTCCGGGTTATATGTATTGTATTATTTCTAAACCCTGATACAAAGAGATATCTGATATAACGAGGTAAATTCAATGGGCCCAAGGTGCTCGTGTGTGAATGTTCACAAGGGCTATTTGGGGGCTCACGGGGGCTTTTTAGTCTTGTATTTATTTGTATTCATTTTTTTTCTTAGACATTCTAATTGATTATAACAAATCACATCCTATACCGAAGACAAGCATTCTCAGTCCAATAAAAAGACAATTTTGTATGCATGGGACTAACTAATAAATGTGACATACAGAGCGAGGACGATTTGGTTGGAACAAATTCATTTTTTTTTGCCCCATGTATTTTTTACACTGCACACTATGAATGAATAAATGGTAATTTCCTTTTTCTCAGAAGGCCATCTGGTTCCATAGGGTTCAAGGGCAATCATTGATCATGTGGAGCAAAAAAAAGTTGTTTCTGTTAGACAGTTTATTGATCCTCCAAACACTGGGTGGTTTATCTTAGTAGAGATGCTGTATCAGTTTGTTTCTGAAAACATGTGTTGTTGTATCTGCCGAAAGGTGTTTCGTTGATTTCCCAAAACACACCTTGGTTTTATATCATGCTTCAAGATGTTTAATTGATTTCTCAAAACACCTACAGTGTTGTGTTTTACATTTTTCCAGTTTCAAAATATTTCATAGATTCTACTTAAAGGACAATGAAATCCAGACAAATTGTTGTATGCACTATAAGACACTAACTATAATGAATAGTTTCTGAAAATTTGAGCACAATCAGTCAAGAAATAAGAAAACTATGGCTCTTTGAAAAGAGCCATGTATTTCTTCGAGTGACTCAAATTGGCAACGCACTCTGGCAAAGTTGTGGACAACTCCCCATACATTTTGTACACAAAATTTCAGTTTTGTTCAATTTTCTCAAAATTTATGTTTACCTTTCGTTCGAGTTCAACATATGTTTTGTAGAATGCTTTTATATATAACATATCATGAGTTGGGGGAATGGAAAAATGGGACTATGAAGAAAACTGTAAAAATGGGAACATTTGTGTACAAAACATATGGGGAGTTGTCCACACACTTATCAGAGTGCGTTGCCAATTTGAGTTCCCCATAGGAATAAATGGACATCTTCAAAGAGCCGTAGTTTTCTTGTTTCTTACCCGATTATGCTCTAACTTTCAGAGCTTATTCTTCTTAATCTCTTCAAGACTATGAAAGCAACATTTTGCTTGGGTTTCATTGCCCTTTAACACCTCTCGTTAGAAAGGGTGTGAAACAAAGTTCACCTTGCTCAGATGCTCATCCAGTTTTCTGCCAGTCCCAGGGTGATCAAAGCAGATGTTAGGATTTGAATGGTGTGAATAACGCAACTAGACTGGTCGCCATCTTATATCACTCTTGAGGAAGGATAGCAGAGCTGCCAAGTCTTCCTGATTTCCTGAAAATAGACCAATGTCACCACCCTCCCCCCCCCCCCCCCCCCCAAGAAAATAATAAACAGTCCTTTTCAGGGCCGCCTCATCACCTACCTACTCGTGTTACTGGAAAATTGCATGTTTCTGTTGTTTAAGTTAATATTATTAACAAACACTATTTGCATGTTTTTTTGCTTTTTGAATAACCTATAAAGTGAAAATGTGAAATTTCATGTGTACCCTCTAGCCCATTTTACATGAATTTGGATGATGTGAAAGCGCTTGTTTACTTCTCTGAGTCTAATATCAATGTTTAGCGTTATAATTACAAAATATTGTCGCAAAGCTGTTTTATTTTGACAGTTTCAAAGTGCCCCTAGACTCCTTGGGGTGGCTACTCGAATTTAAATTTATGACCAGCCCCTACAGCCACTGATCTGTAGATCTCTAGATGTGGGTAAAACTTCACGGTTGAATGAATGAGATGGGTGCAGTCAACTCACTCGCTACGCTCCTTTCGTGATATATCATTATAGTTGGTTGACATCAATGAGTCAGAGCTAATGATTCTAATAATAATAATAATAATAATAATAAAACTTTAAAGCACCTACTCTAGGCACTACAACCAAAATAAATTTAAAAATACATGAACAAATCAAATCTCTCTGATCAAGAATTTAACAAATGTTTGGTTTGTAAATGGGCTGGTGCTAGGCTGGATTCCAATCGCATTTGTAAATGGGCTGGGCTAGTTTAGAGCAGTTCAGCCCTGTGCCCACACCTTTCCCCAGTCCCAGATCTGTAATACAAGGCTGTAGAGTTCAAGGCTAAATCCATTCAATGCTCTTATTAGATGCCAATCTATGTGAAGCCATGTTGGTTTGTAATGATATGTTGCCAGTTTTGGTTACTAAAATGCAGTTTTACCAGAACTGTACAATCCCTTTAATAAATGTCATAACATTTACACTTGATTTGTAAATGGGCTGGTGCCAGGTTGGATTCTAATCACATTTGTAATGAATGGGCTGAGCCGGTTCAGAGCAGTTCAGCACTGTGCCCACAGCTTTCCCCAGTCCCTGATCTGTAATACAAGGCTGTAGTTCAAGGCTAAATCCATTCCATGCTCTTATTAGATGCCAATCTATGTGCAGCCATGTTGGTTTGTAATGATATGTTGCCAGTTTTGGTTACTAAAATGCAGTTTTACCAGAACTGTACAATCCCTTTAACAAATGTCATAACATTTACACTTGATTTGTAAATGGGCTGGTGCCAGGTTGGATTCTAATCACATTTGTAATGAATGGGCTGAGCCGGTTCAGAGCAGTTCAGCCATGTGCCCACAGCTTTCCCCAGTCCCCGATCTGTAATACAAGGCTGTAGTTCAAGGCTAAATCCATTCCATGTTCTTATTAGATGCCAATCTTTGTGTAGTTATGCTGGCATTCATGTGGGTTGGTGGTCCATAATTACACTTCTATGGGGTTACATACATGTATACATACATTATGATGTTCGTCTTGGGTTTCATTCTTGCTCAGACCACCCACTGTATGTACATGTACACAGCACACAACTACACTTTTTTATAATAGGAAATCAAAGTGTGATATCACTACCATTTATTGCAATGAGTAATGTTCGTACCAAAATCTGCTTTCATAGAAGAGACCAGTTACCTGGGGACAAGTTATTCCACTAACCTGTTCCCTTAAAGGGAAATGCCAGTAGTGGAAAAAAACTTAATTGGCCAAACTAATTGATTAGTATTGTTGAAATAGCATAAAAAGTGGCGTGTGTGGAAAAATCCGAACCTTAGTATCGTTAAGTGCAGAAATATCAGTTAAAACGTTTTTGAAAGCCGCTGACATTGAGCCTAAGTAAATTCACCGTCAGTTTGGCCCGTCTGCGCTGGCCACATAGATACGCTCGTTCGACCGATTCGCTCGTGCGAATTACCATGTGCGCATTTGCCATAGGATTAACACGCATCGCACGAGGCTGTATATCAACATACAACCATCGGCGAGATATCAATCCGCAGTAGATAGCTTTATAATTATACCAAATATATCAATTAGTAGGCGGTTTCCAGGCCAAATTTGTATCATCCCGTATTAGTAAAAACATATTCTTTCATATGATTGGTAATAAGAGCGTACATTTCATTTTTTGTGTGTGGGGCGTTTCCCACTACTGGCATTTCCCTTTAATTAAAATAAAATGTCATACTTGTAAAATCTGGGAAGGCTTTATGTTACCAAGTACAACATTTGTAATTCAAATAGAATGTTGATGTTATTGAACTGGTCTATTTGGGCGCTGTGCGTGTATTGTTAGGGTTATTTGTAGGCATTGTGGAATATATACATGTACTATTATTATCCAGACACAACAAGATACATACATGTATCTACTATGATTATACACACGCACAACAAGATTTTGGCATGGCCATACAGTGTAGGCTGTAGCACTTACTGTTGAGATCAAGCCTCCCCAGTTGACCCCTAGACCTTGCGAACCATGAATATCATACCCCTTGACCTTGGGAACCATGAATGTCATACTTATGCTTGTGATTTATGATTAATGCTTATTTCCCTTTCTCTTTCTCCTTGAAATGTGGTGGTATGAAAATAGAAAGATTGAATAGGATTTCAGAGTTGGGAAGCAGGGGTTGAGTATAGACATGAAGGGAGGGAGGGGTGGGATGATATAGGAAAATATACATCGTGTTTATGGTTGTGATTTATGACTAATGCTCATTTCCCTTGATCTTTTTTTGTTTTCCATTTCTCTTTATGCATGGACGAAATGTGAGGACAAGAATTAAAAGATTGGCTTTGACTTTAGAGATGTATGGGTGGGGGAGGGTTGGGAAGGGGAGTTTGTCAGGGAGTGAGGGACCCACGCATATGGGACGGGCTACACCACTCCCCCTCCCACTGATGGTGCTATATTATCCAGGCAATGTCAGCCCATTGCATATAATTTGTTTCTTTTCCCCCCTCATGTTTTAGGTTCATCTCACCATTCCACGATTGAGAAGCTCTCTAGCGGGACCAAGTATTACTTCAAGGTGAGGGCGGGGACCCAGGCTGGAGACAAACATCACCCCATCCCCTCCCACTGATGATGTTATATTGTCCAGTCAATATCATCCCATTGCATGTAACTATAATATGTTTTTGTTTTTTTCCTTTCCTGTTTTAGGTTCATCTCACCATTCCACGATTGAGAAGCTCTCTAGCGGGACCAAGTATTACTTCAAGGTGAGGGCGGGGACCCAGGCTGGGGACGGCCCACCTACCGATGCCGTCGCTGCCCAGACCCTGCCGTTTCGGAACGTCGGAGAAGGTTAGTACATGTAACGCAGTCTCGATCCTCTGAGATATCTTGGGGTAAAATGTATTGGTCTTCTGCTTAACTAGCCTTCAAATGAAATATCAGGGTTAGAAAATAACTGTTCATGATGGCCCTTTTGTACATGTAACATTAGGAAGTTTTGGTGGAGGATTTGGTATGCTTAGAAGACCAAAAGCAAGTTGAATATTATTCATATTCGAAATTGAAAATTATAGGTAATAAACATAATAAAAGTACAAATAAAGGTAAATACTATTTTTTGTAAAAGTATTATTCCATTGGTGGGGTTAGTTGTAATCACTAAACTGACAAGTGATAATATGACATTTACTGTCTGGTTGGAATGTAAGCGCTTAAAAGTTATGTTAATTTTTGGCATGTTTTTGTTTTGTCCGTGCAGGGAATCCTTCCCAGAACCTTCAGGAGGGGATCCTGATCGGCGTCTGTTTGTCCCTGGTCTGCATCTGCATCTGTGCCGCACTTATCGCATATCGCTTCAGGTTAGTTTGTTAGTCAGTCTATTTGTTTGTGTTTGTTGAATAATTCATGTTTGTCTCTCAGACAGTCCATGTGTTTGCTTGTTGGATGTTATGTTGTTTGTTTGCCCATATAAGATTGAAAGGCTTGAACAGATCTAGTTGTTTTCTGCTCAATGCCTGCTGTTGAAAACCCTGAATTGTAATATTTTGTTTTGTCAATCAGATAACAAATTAAAATTGTTGTTTGGGTGTAGTTATTAAACTTTTTAAAGAACAATTCTTATTACGTGAATTGTTTGTCCCTTTACGTGCAATACAAACAAAATTATTTTCTGATTAAAAATGAGCAAAGAAAATGGGATTCCAACGTTTTCTTTGCTCATTTTTAATCACATTATATATTTCTGGTCAGTTTCTTTATATGTTTGAATTAAAATTATTTTCTATCACATTTAGACACATGCTGGAAGAGGGCCTGCTCCATCCCAATGTCCAGCAAGGGATAACGTCCAGTACATCGACTATTGGTCAAACTCAATTATAACTTGCTTTCTTATCAAACATAGCCCCATTACACACAACCCAAACCATTTTTGTTTGTATATAACCCAAACCTTATTTTGTATCTCATTTAGACACATGTGCTGGAGGAGACCAGTTCCGTCTCCTTCTTCATGTCCGACAAGGGATAATGCCCAGTGCGTCCACTACTGGTCAAACGGAGGCACGCAGCGGGTCTACATGTCAGTGCCCAGCAGTGAGGAAACATTGGATACAAACCAGATGATGATTGGTCGATACGAAGCTCTGCAGGGGGTATGTAACTTATGCACTCCACTCTGAATAATCTGCAAACTAGGCCCCCTTATTAATAATAATAATAATAATATACATTTATATAGCGCATAATAGTAAAATTACTCTCTATGCGCTTTACAATACTAAATTAAATAAACAAAATATATTACAACCTACAAAAACAACGTACACACAAAAATTATACAATTAAAGAAAAGATAAATATTATTACAGTGCAGCCTATTTAAACAAAAAGATGGGTCTTTAATGACTTCATAAACGAATCTGTGTTTTTAATGTCTCTTAACTGTTGGGGGAGCTCATTCCATAACCTGGGTGCTACTGTTGCAAATGCACGATCCCCGTATGTATGTGTTTGTGTTTTAGGGACTATCAAGAGATTTTTATTGACGGAACGGAGACTTCTCATTGGTTTGTATATTTTTAATAAATCGGCCAAGTAAGTTGGTGCATTGTTTACTAACACTTTATGGCACAAAAAGCAGGTCAACATAGGCGTTACAGGATCTCTGCGTTTGGCTCGCATAATCAGTCTTGCAGCGCTGTTTTGCACTACTTGTAACTTAGACATGTCTTTTTGAGAGACACCAAACAAAAGGCCATTGCAAGAATCAATTCGAGAGGAAACAAATGCATGAATCAATTTTTAGCTCACCTGAGCCAAAGGCTCAAGTGAGCTATTGTGATCGCTTTTTGTCCGTCGTCCGTCGTCCGTCGTCCGTCGTCCGTCGTGCGTCGTGCGTCGTGCGTCGTGCGTCGTGCGTCGTCCGTCGTCCGTAAACTTTTTACATTTTCATCTTCTTCTCCAGAACCAATGATCGGATTCCAACCAAACTTGGCAGGAATCATATTTAGGGGTAGAGGAACCAAAGTTGCTAAAATGGTGGGCGTGGCCCCCAGGGGGGCCCTGGGGGAGGGCACCAAATGTAAAAAATATGTAAATTTTAAACATCTTCTTCTCAAGATCCAGAAGTATGACAGACCTGATATTTCATATTTAGATGCCTCTATTGATGAAGAATGAAAGTTGTTCACAAGATTTTTGTGGGTGGTCCCATAAGGGCCCTGTGGGCGTAACAGTTTTTTTGGGGGCCCTACCATAGGAAATATACATTTTCATCTTCTTCTCCAGAATTAATGATTAGATTCCAACCAAACATGGCAGGAATCATCTTTAGGGGTAGAGGAACCAAAGTTGCTAAAATGGTGGGCGTGGCCCCCAGGGGGGCCCTGGAGGAGGGCACCAAGTGTAAAAAATATGTAAATTTTAAACATCTTCTTCTCAAGATCCAGAAGTATGACAGACCTGATATTTCATATGTAGATGCCTCTATTGATGAAGAATGAAAGTTGTTCACAAGATTTTTGTGGGTGGCCCCACAAGGGCCCTGTGGGCGTAACAGTTTTTTTTGGGGCCCTACCATAGGAAATATACATTTTCATCTTCTTCTCCAGAACCAATGATTAGATTCCAACCAAACATGGCAGGAATCATCCTTAGGGGTAGAGGAATCGAAGTTGCTAAAATGGTGGGCGTGGCCCTCAGGGGGGCCCTGGGGGAGGGCACCAAGTGTAAAAAATATGTTAATTTTAAATATCTTCTTCTCAAGATCCAGAAGTATGACAGACCTGATATTTCATATTTAGATGCCTCTATTGATGAAGAATGAAAGTTGTTCACAAGATTTTTGTGGGTGGCCCCATAAGGGTCCTGTGGGCGTAACAGTTTTTTGGGGGGTCCTACCATAGGAAATATACATTTTCATCTTCTTCTCCAGAATCAATGATTAGATTCCAACCAAACATGGCAGGAATCATCTTTAGGGGTAGAGGAACCAAAGTTGCTAAAATGGTGGGCGTGGCCCCCAGGGGGGCCCTGGAGGAGGGCACCAAGTGTAAAAAATATGTAAATTTTAAACATCTTCTTCTCAAGATCCAGAAGTATGACAGACCTGATATTTCATATGTAGATGCCTCTATTGATGAAGAATGAAAGTTGTTCACAAGATGTTTTTGGGTGGCCCCATAAGGGCCCTGTGGGGGTAACATTTTTTGGGGGGCCCTACCATAGGAAATATGCATTTTCATCTTCTTCTCAAGAACCAATGATTGGATTCCAACCAAACTTGACAGGAATCATCCTTAGGGGTAGAGGAACAAAATGTGCTATAATGGTGGGCGTAGCCCCCAGGGGGCCCTGGGGGAGGGGACTGAGTGTAAAAAATATGTAAATTTTAAAAATCTTCTTCTCAAGATCTAAAAGTATGACAGACCTGATATTTCACATTTAGATGCCTCTATTGATGAAGAATGAAAATTGTTCACAAGATTTTTGTGGGTGGCACCATAAGGGACCTGTGGGGTAACAATATTTTTGAGGCCCTACCATAGGAAATATGCATTTTCATCTTCTTCTCAAGAACCAATTATTGGATTCTAACCAAACTTGACATCCTTAGGGGTAGAGGAACAAAAGTTGCTAAAATGGTGGATGTGACTGCCAAGGGGGCCCTAGAATTGATTGACCTCAGGTGAGCGTCGTGCCCCCCTGGGGCTCTTGTTCTGTTATTATTGGACTTAAAAACGCGCGCAATTGAGCCACTCTTTTTAAGGCAGACATAGCTGCACAACATTTAATTTGAACATGATCTCTAATGTTGCTTTCATGCTGGACAAATTTCTATCGGATGCGTCCGGACGCATCCGATGAAACGTCCAGCATGAATGCTACAGAGGTGAAAAAGCCGATAGAATAGGCGATGAAAAGAAGAGAAAAAGGCGATTGTTTTCTCCTACTTTAGAGCAGGATAAATTCACTTTCTATCGGTGTCACTCCGATAGAATCGTCAGCATGAATTGGTTCGGGGAAAAAACACCGATTAAAACGGTCAAAGGTCATGACCTTATTCCGGCTAACGCAGTGCAGCGAGTGCTTTTTTTCGGAACACGGCGTGCGATAATATTATGCATAGCTAGCTCGTGTGTAAAGCGATTGCGCAACAATTCTTCACTTCCGGCGGGTGAAAGCAAAAGGCGATTAAATTCCCCTCCACTATGAACGCTACAGAGGGGAAGTTGCGAATTGCCCGTTGTTGACATAAGAAATTCTATCGGACTTTTCTATCGGTATTTTCTCCCGTTTGCCAAGCTTGAAAAGGGTATAAGTATCAAGTGTTGATCCATAACAACGCCCAGGTTTCGTGCCTTAGATGTTTCACATACATCATGACCATCGACAATGACAGACGCAGGTACAGATGATGGACTGAATCTTGAAGAAAAATGAATAAGCTCAGTTTTTTGGGCATTAATTTTCAACATGTTTGTATTCGCCCAAGACACTATGTCACTTAGACAATTATTAACTTTTACAATGGTAGCCTGCTGATCATGTGGATGAAATGCAATATAAATTTGTGTGTCGTCAGCGTAAAGCATTGAACTCAGTCCATGGGCATCAATGATTGTAGAAATGGGAACACTGTACAAAGTATACATCAAGGGTCCGATGACTGATCCTTGTGGTACTCCAAAATCATCCCTTTAAAAAAAAGATATTTACAATTGAAGTGTTCTGATTTATGATTATCCACTAAAAAGTTAGAACTGTGAAGAAAAAAAAGTCAGTGCAATGAGTTCCAATGAGTGCAATGCAAACCAATTTTAGAGTGCTATTTTCATGGAGAGCTTGAAAAGTAGCTCCCAAAAATTTGTTTAACACTTTTTTCCCCTGATAACAATGTAATAGCAAGTGAATTCATTACATTGCAAAGGGATATGACAATTTACCTTGAACATTTTCCAGTTCATGGTTAAGTAGATTATGTACTCCATAAATAGATTGTCGCCGGGCTGGTAGAGTGCGTCCACCTTTATGGGGGCAGAGAAAGAAGGGGAGAAAATGTATCAATCAATACTTTGTGTATTCAACTATTCATTTTGCAAAAGGATAAGCCCATTTATGTATTTAACGTTTCCAAGTTTTTGGTTGAGTGGATTATGTTGTCCATTTATTGAATTTTCATCCGGTAGGGGAATTTCCCTCGTTGCCACCGAAGAGTCTTCCCTCATAAGGGCAATGAAACCGGGGGCTTCACTATTATAGGCAGAACAAGTTTGAGCACTGCTGGGGGCGTATTCTGAAAATGATTTTAAAGGAGACGTGCGGACGATTTGTAAAAAATTCTACCATAATCTACATAAATCAAAGACCAAAACTACCTACTTTTAATAAAAAACACCCTCCAAACCTGTCACAATCAAATTTTTAGTGTCACTAGTTTTGAATCGTAACTGTTCACTTTCTGTACGCTAGCGAGAAAGATCACGTGACGGCGTGGCGTATCAGCCTCACTTTGCGCGCGCTACCGGTGAAGCGGCTGCTATATTTTGCTTCACTTCGCTTGCTAAAATGCCGATGTGTCAAGCGTTTGGATGTTCGAATAAGCCAGGCAATGGCCAGAAAAGGAGTTTTTTCGCCATTCCCAACCCAGCAAATGAGAGGGAAAGGTGCACTAGATGGCTCGCCAACATTGGAATTGACACATTTGACGTCAAAACGTACAAATATTGCAGGAATCGAGTCGTCTGTGAGGATCATTTCGAGCCGGAGTGAGCACTAGAAGGTCTGCCAGAGTTTCGGCAGGCCCCGCGCTGCGAGAGAGGTAGCTAGCTAGCGCGCCAACTGCCTTGTAAGTTGCACTCTTAAAAAGTGCCGAAAAGGAACGAAAATGCAAGATTATCACGATCGCACCTATTCTAGACTATCTCTTATTTTACTTACATGTTTGCAAGGCTTTTAAAACAAGTACGAGAACAATTACCTGCAAAAACGGCAAACAAATACGCTGATAATCTCCCGATAAATTCCTAACTCGCTCGGACCAGATGAACTGAACCTAGCGCTCTTTTGTTGCCAATTTGCGAATGGGGTAGACTACGTGTATGATACGCATACTACACGTTATATGATATCGCAGCCCAGAATTTGGCAACGTTCGCGAACGATCTGATTTTCTGTTATTTTCAATCGCTTAGTGAAAGTCTCGCTCGCGTAACAAGCGCTTGAGTTTTGAATGTTTCACTTCGGGAAAAGTAATATTTTGCTCAAAACTGAGGTAATTCTGAATGTTCTGTAACTATATTTCCGTAAATATTGTTACATAAATCCAGCAAAGCATCGATACTTGTCATTTTATTGCCATATAAAAAGATGAATTTGAGCGCGAAACACTGCATTTTTGCAGACCGTTTTATGAGATTCGATCGGATAAAGCCGCCGCGCAGCAGCCGCGGTTCAGCTGCCTGTGCTGCGCTGGCGGGCGGCCGGACGACCGCGGGCTGCAAATTTTGCGGCAGAGGGCTGATGAAAGTGAGGCTGCTACGTCATGCGCAATGCATCCTGGGACAGATTCTACTCGAGGCTGCTCGCGGCCGATTCGAACAAGAAGAATTGCCTTATTTTTTCGAAAACTGATTGTGAATGATTCTGATGGTCTTTTCTCATCGGGAAAAAGGTTATAGACTCCTAAAATATTGTACTTTCCCCTGGAAACTGCTGAAAATCGTCCGGAGGTCCCCTTTAAGTTAAAATTTATTGTATCTACGTCATATCTACGTCACTAAAATATTACACTGTACTTAAGGAATAGCGATATGCAAAAATATATTTTAGTGACATAGATAAAATAAATTTTAACTTCAGAATACACCCCGTGGTTTTTGCTCTTTTGAAAACTGCCATTTATTTCTAGGGGGACTCAAATTGGCAATGCACTCTAGCAAATTTCTCAAATACAACTCTCCATTCGTTTGCAATCACTTTATTTCCCAAAGTTTAGCTTCTCTCTTGAAAAGAAAAACACGCAGCAATGCATTTGATTTCATTGTTCATATCCCTCTCTACCCCCTGACAGAATACACCCCCTCACCTCACCAATGGACACGGCCCCAATGGGGGTCTTCAGATGAACGGGCATCTATCCACCACCAACTACATTGCCACACCTCTGCTCAACGGACATGGACCCCTCAACGGAAACAGACCACCGAACGGAAACGGACCCCCAAATGGAAATGGACCCCCGAACGGACACGGGCCACCAAATGGACACGGTCCTGCGAATGGACATGGTCTGGCGAACGGCCACGGTCCCCCGAATGGCTACGGCCATACAGATGGAAGCAGCCCTCTGATAAGACAAGGCAATGGGCCAGGCCCGGGGAATGGCAATGGGCCTCCAAATGGTACCGGGCCCCCACTGCTGAGTAGCTACGCCCCACCCAGCGCCAAGGGTCAGCAAGGGGGGCTGGTGGAGGAGGAGGAAAAGCTCCCAGTGGGTGTTGACCCAACGAGGGGGACGTCAAGCCCCCAGCAGCAAACTCAGGAATCTAGCAGGCAGGATCCAGACCTGGTAAGGATCACTCATACAGATTCTACTATACTGCAGTGTTTAACAGGCTATGCATTGACAATGCATTGGTGGCAGGTATCAGATACCTGCCGACAGCTGCATTGTCTATGCACTTAGTCCTACAAGGAATTTGTGTGTATGGGGTATACTAGGGTATGACCATTCAAACTGTAGATGTGGTAAGGATGAAGCGAGGAAGTTGGTGCGCCTTATCAAGGCAGCTCGGCTACAGCCAGAGTAATAATAGTAAAAAATATAGTGAGTGCTTTGAAACATTAGTGTACAGCACTAAATAAATCATCTAAACTGAACACAAAAAGTAACTACCCCCCAAACAATTGCTCATAATTTCATAACCAAGAATCGTTGTAAGATTTCGTCTTGCCAAAATATCACTATGGTAGTTAGGAAAACAATGTGTACAAATAAAAGGTAACTATTAATCCATGGTTGAGTTAGCACACATTAAAGAGGAAATTGTCATATTTCAAAATTCGCAAAAGTAATATTATTATTGCAGTTTATTGAGAATTGGAAAATGTCAGAATGCATTGTTTTACAATTGCAATTAATGCATTTTACCACATGTGCCACTAAAAAATCTAAATGAATGGATGGAATATCAAACAGAATTGTTTCATTAACCATAATCAATGCATTCAGCCACATGTGCTGTTTCACAACAATGTACAGGCACGCGAAATGTCATGTGACTTTTGAATTGGGCCATTTTGTCTTTAATCTGTGCTCATTCAGCCCTAAAGTGATGAATATCTCTGATTTTCACACAAAATGTACTTAACAACTGTACCAATATTGTGGAAAGATGACATCTTGATACAGTTATCGGTTATGAAATTATGAGCAATTGTTTAGGGGGGTAGTTACTTTTCGTGTTTGGTTTATTATTATTTTTGCTTTTGCTGCATGACTCTGTGAGAAGCTATTTAGATAAGCTCTTTCATTAACTAGATTTAGTTGTTTTTTAACAAATTTGTCTGTTTCTTTTTTTCAGTTGCCATAAAATAACATTAGTTGGAAGTCCTAATAAAATTCAAATTGTCTTTTATATTCATATTTCGTAGTTAATTATATTTTTTGTTTCCTTCTTCTTATTTTGCCCCAGGAGCCAGCGGGACTGGATCAGGCCGCCCTTCCAAGCTCCTTATCTACCTCAGAAGATAACCTCACAGGGAGGCCATCCCACGCATCCCTTCCTCAGTCCAACGCGTCGTTGCCGCAACAAGATATCTCAGGTGCCCGCGGCAACGGCTACAACACAAACAACAACAATAGTGGCGACAGTTGCCAGATTACCAACAACAATAGAAACAATAGCGACGACAGAAACTTTGGCAACGTCGATGCATATCCTCTACCTCCCATCGATTCATGCTCAACTTCAGTCAGTATTACACCCCTTGCCCCGGCACAGCATCATTATATCTCAGGGGATAATGTGCCCGGGGTGGAGGGGGACTATTCCCTCACCGGTCATCATGGTAATGATACCTCATCTTCAGCCGCCAGAAGTCCACAGTCTCAGGTTCAAGGACATTGCCAAAAGGACGGTATTGTCGGCGACAACAAGTCGCCTTCCCCGACAACACGGCGGAGCGCAGCAGACCCAGTACGGGTATTGAAGCAGGGTCCTGCAGCGCTGGCACCGGTTGGCCAAACCACTGGGCCACATCCTCACAGAGGTCAGGGTTCAAATGCGGACTGTCACCATGATGTTTGGGAGAGTTGGTCCCCTCCTCCGACGGGGTCGACTGTAGAGGGCAGAGGCGACGACGAGGATCGCCGGAGACCGGTTGAGCCCAACAGAACCGTCAAAATCTGTACCGTCTAAAACTCTTAAATGATGAGGAGCAAGCCAGAGGCAACGAGTTAGGACATCAGGAAAAGGCACAGCATCTTTCAGGCGGTGACTCTGAAGGATGGTCCAAGATATGAATGCCAATGTCTGAATAACATTTCTGTGAAATGATCAGCCTGTTAACCAATAATAAACCGACAAGCCATTTATTACATGTAGTTAAACTGGAGTTGAAAAGAATTTTGGCATTTAAACAACTTAAGTAAAATATTCTATGAAGAAATCTAAGCTGGTACGAGTATCTGACAAATCACCTCTTAAATGTTCAGGAATCTTAATATAACAAAACACATTCAGGTATTTGGGGCATCCAAATAATGACTAGTAAAGAATATACCTCAGGTTGTATCGCCTTCTGCGGTGGCCATTGGACCTATAAGTCATTGAATGTTTAGGGTGTTGTGGTGCCAAAATAAGTGAAGCAAAAATATACCTCGACTGCTTGCGTGCTGTCCTTTATGAGAAAGAGTCCTGTGCTTGAGAGGAGGGTGCAGAGATTATGTAATATTTCATCAGGAGGCCCTCTTTTTGTACATAAGGAGAAAAAACTGGTGAAAGAAGGACAAATGTTTGGAAGATTTTGTTTGTTGACTTTTATATCTCAGGGATATTACCTATTGTGTCTATTAAAAAAAAAAGAAGAGGACTCTTTTGGAAGGTTGATTTTTACGAGAGAGAAGATAATTTTGTAGAAGCCTTTCGAAAGCCTCAGCTGTGGTATAATGTTGAGGATTTGTGAGGCTAAAGTATATGTCATGTTGACAGGGAAGTGTTTTTTTTCTGAAGAGGAATGTTGTATCAAAAGTTGAATGTAAATGATGCGATAACGATGTAAAATCAGCTATTTTTGGGGGGTAGCCAGTTTGCATGGAAATCTTACCCATGCATTGTGTATCTCTTCTGTCGAAAAGATAGCTTGGTATGCTATTTTTACAAGTATTTTCTATCTTTTTGTTCTTTCTGCTATCGTGTTTTGTAATTGACTACAAAGATGTCATTTGTATAAGTGAGGAAAGCGATATGCCACAAGTGTTCGCAAACATATAGCCACTGCTTATCTGGAATCTTGGACACAACATTCAAAACCGGATGTAAATGTAGGTGTTTATTTGATGATATTGTCGACTGCTCGATTTGATCAGTTATCAATGTGTTTACATACATAGTCTAAGAACAATGCCAAAGTTTTGTCTAGTTTCATAACCTACAGATACTGGATGGAGAGAGAACGTTATTTTGATTTTAAAAGTGAGGAGGGAACGTGAATATGTATGCTGCCAACTGGAAAATAAAAATAAAAAATAATGTAGAGTATCATCTGTAGAAATAAGAATATTTAGTGTAGCTTTTGAAATAACTGTTTATGCTGCTCTTATAAAAAAAACATGTGCTGCTTTCTTTTAAAAATATATATTGTATATGTATCTTGTCGGTGTTAAAAGTAGTGTGAGATATTGTTTGATGTCGATTTCACGCTGTCTGTATTCTACATGGTATTAAGTAAATCAAAATATATATCACCATCTGCACTGGCATTGTTGTCATGTAATTGAATATATATTCAAAGTTTATTTATCAGAAAGAAATCTAGTTTTTACCGAGAAAAATGGGCATTAAAGGGATAGTTGAGTATTGTTATATAGGGCACTTCACAAAATATTTTTTTGTGAGATAATGAAAAACTGACTGTCAAATTTGAAAGAACATACAATTTTAATGACTTTATTCAATCAAAATCGGTTCAGAAACGGCTGAATTATCCATAAACATATTTTAATTCAAAAGTCTCCCGGTTGTAACGGTGCAATTGTGTACCGATTACACCATACTCAAACACAAATTATAGAAATTTACTGTTACTTGTTTGTTTAGAGTTATCGGGTTAAAGGAACTGCATCTTCCTTTCTAGAGGGCGGTTTCAGTGGGTTCGTGCAGAATCGCGACACACATGCAACACTCTAAATTACCGAAGTAATGATGTCACACTCTTTTTTAAATGGTTCCAAACAACTTGTTCTTTTATTTGGGCATTTGGTTGTGGGTTAAGGTTGGATGATTTCCTTCTTTAGCAACCACTAGGTTTGATATTTGTGGCTTGCCTGACATTGTTTGGAATCATTACCCATATGGCAATGAATAGCTGTGATGCTACACTTCGGCACTCTCTTATGTGTGTAAGTGCACAAAGCACAGTTGCAAAGCGTGCATATCAATTAACATTGCGCCTCCATGTGTGCTCTTTTACAAAGCGCACTCGGAACAGGGCGCCTTTAAGCGCTCAACTCTGGATATAATGACTTGGGGTTGGTTTAACCGTCCACCTTTCAAATCTCAACTACAAAAACAAGATCAGAGAGCAAATGGGAGTTCTTGTAATGTCTCATTGATAGTTAATAGATGTAAACATGTTTCCTTGTGGGGTTTTTGTTTCTGTTAAAACGTGGACATGTTCCACTCTTGCATCTTATATACAAGCCTATTTTTGTAAGGATATCTCGCATACTAAAGATGATTTTATTTTACTGTAACGATAATCAAATCACAGACTTTCAAAATAAGGAAACTTGTTAAACAAGAAGAACAATTTGTTGCCTAGAGATCTATGATAAATAAAAAATACTTGTTAGACTAATTATGGTTTAGATTTGGCTAAATGATTTGCCATTAAATGAATATATCTGTAAGAATATTCACAATTTAAATTATTAATTAAGAAAGCTTAAGAAGGAATCAGAATTTCATCACTCATTTGTAAAATGTCCCAAGTGTATGTTAAGAAATTAAATCATGAATGTCATAGCAAAGCTACGATCTAAAAATATCTCTGATATAAAATTGAATTGCTGCAAATTTACTACATCAGAGAATAATTATGAATAATTGCTGCAAAAAATATAAAATAATTTCTTTTAAAAAAAAACTCTTCTTACAAGAATGAAGAATTTAAATTTATATTCAATATAAATGTGTAATTTAATATGATTTAAAGTTTTTCTAATCGCTGCATAAACTTTAAATAACCGTCAGCTCATATTTACCAAGCAGCTTATTTATGTGTTTGTGAAAAAATGTGTTTTTGTGATTTAATCATAGGAGGGTGGGGGGGGGGGGGGGGGTCTATAGAATATGTGGTACTTGATAATTATTTTTTTGTAGTGTATATTGCATATGTGCTGCACTTTACTGCTCAACTTATATGTTGACTATTAGTTGTTATTTCAGATTTATATTGTATATCGGTGTATCTTTTTTTTAATACAACTTTAAAACGAAATGCTGCTTGTTTTTTTTTAAAGGATTGAATGCTGCTAGATTTTGAAAGGATTGAATGCTGCTAAGAGTTTTGGAAGGATTATTTAAATGCTGCTCGAAACTAAGAATCATATTATGCTGCAGATGAAAGAGTTACAATTATATAAAGATCGGAATAAAATATCTCAACTTATTTTGACTTTCTGAGAATATTGTAGAAAAAGTTGACAGTAGACGGAGGTGTTGGGGAAAGTTATTTATAACTGTGAACCAATCTGAACTTGGCATGGGGTCAAATTTGTTATTGGATTATAATAATTTTTTGTTATTCTGTTATGATTTTTGTTGTTTGGCTATCTTTATTGCTTTATTGTTGATATAGGGTGCATGAAATAAAGAATCTGGGGTATGGGGGTTTAAAATTGTCTCCATTTCTGGAGTAATTGCGCTGCTTGTCTGCTTATTATTACACTGGTATGGTTAAAAGTAAAATGAATGTATTATTAATAATTGTTATAAGTTTTAAATTGTACGACAGACATGACAAAACTTTTAAAGTTGAAGTGAATACAAAATTTGAAAATATTTGTAACTAAATGCTGCATAAACTACTGATTTATTCATTTATTTTTCTTTTATTTTTTATATTGGGTGTACGGCTAAAGGCCATGCCAAGCTTCAGTTTGCTTTTTATGAATAACTGTCCGAAGGAAAGGGAACACCGGTCAAATTGTGGATGAAGAATGAAAACGTTGAGAAGGACGAACACAAAGTCACCTGTAAATAACCATTTCACACATTTGTCAAATCAGTAAGTTAGATAGTAATATTGTCTAGTTCTTGCATGGTCGTTATTTTTGCTCTTTTTTTTTTATAGGAATGTGTAGAACTAGATAGTATGGCGTCATTTTTCTTGTGTAAACGCAAGCTGGTGATTATTTTCTTGAATGATCGTGTTCTAGTTTTAGTCATTAGTCTTCAAGAATAGTTTGTGATATTAAACTTTAGTATGAATATTTGAAGGCGAAAGGTGGCAAAATTAAACGTTTCTCTCCCTCTCTACACTTCTGAACTATCTCCCTATCTATCAATTTTCCAGCTTAAACGTGCATGTGGCAGTTAAGCTTATTTGAAACGTCAATTGTACATGTAGATACTAAGATATTGTTCAGGTGTCTTGTTCAAAAGAAGCTGATAACAATTTGTGTTCCTCGTGTTATGAAAATGTGTTGATTTCAGGTCCTTCTCCCAATATTTGTTGGTGTTTGGAGCCAAAGGGTTATGTATATATATATATATATGCTTTTATTTTATTTTCCTTTTTTGTACAGATGAAGTCAGGGAGGAGACCATTGTTTACGGACCCTGGTTTCCGTAGCGATTACGTTGTCTTGAGATGAGGATTTATATTCAAGATTTTCAACTCTGTCTCATTTATTGTGTATTAACTAAGTAAACTTGCTGATTATCAGTAAGCGTAGTGTACAAAGGGTACCAAATTCTACCTCATTTTAAAAAGATTTAAACATAAAATGTGTGTCATTTGTGAAAAGTTAGGAGAAAACGTGGCACTCATGATGATGAACGTTATATAAAATGTATACATGTATGTTGTAGTTAATGTACGTATTAAGCTGTGTGTAGTAGAGACACACTAAAGCCATATCGTGTAACATATTACTCTCAGGGACCTTATGGAAAATGCGTGTATGTATTACAAGGAGAATATTTAATACACATATTTTTACATGGAGGTTATGTTTAGTATATCCCTTCATTTGCTAGTCCGTTTATATATAAATGTATCTTATATATACACACTTATGCACTTTTATTCTCAATCCCATCATTAACATTGTCGTTTTCTCATGGGTTTTCTGATTTGAAGAAAATAATTTGTTTCATTCTTGTCCACTTGGAATTTGACTTAATTGTAAAGAATATGTAATTTTACTTGATTAATGTATATGATATTGTCATTTACAGTAAGTTTTTCTTTCCCTCCCTAACTTATCAAAGGTGTTACTTTTAATCATGAATGAATCCCTGTTTCTACTTTGTGACGTATTTGAACAGTTGACATTATGGAAATTACTTCTACCCCTTTTTCAAGAAAAACAAATAGATAAATGACTATAAAAATCCATTTTAACATCAAATACGATAAATGTGTTTGTACAAATTGGAGTTCTTTTTCCTATTTTAAGATTTGAATTCATTATAAGGAAATTATACTCTTTTTGCCAATGTTTAAATCACCTTCTTTTATAAGGATGATATGTTCTGAACTTTTTAGCATTTTATTATAATGATTTATCCATTTTCCATTAAATGTTGTGTCTTATTCAACTTAGGTTTTTTCTTATTTCTTAATAGTGAAACATAATTACTGGAATTTAATGCAGAAATATTAGTAAATGCACATTGGCTATTAAATAATTTTAAAAATGATATCGTAAATGCAGCTGCTATATAATAGATCATGAAAAGTAAATGTTTAATATATCAAATATGAATAACTTTTGTTCAAAGCCTTATTATGATTATTCACTTTTTTGAACATTTTATCAGTGACTTCATGTTAATATAATAGTTGTTCCCCTGTATTCCGAGAAGTCTACCTTCATTTGATAGAGAAACCCACTGTTCTATCCCTGTTCACCTATTATATACCAGTGTATGATATATCTGCGTCTCTATCTTGTCATATTAAAATCAGTATCAAGATGGTATTTGTTCCATTATTATCAAATCTGTATATGAATTTAGCAACGCAAGTTCATCGCATCTCTGTCCTATGCCTAATACAAAAATTCAAGTTCAAGTTTCAAGATGAATTACAATTCTCCGCTCCAAAATTCAAATAAGATTTCAATCGCATAAAAGTTCAGTCTGTATTGATTTGGTGTTTTATATCCATGCATTGGTGTTATGAAGAAAGATTTGAAATTATTGATCTCAATACTCAATTTTTTTTGGGAATGTCATCTACAGGGAGTCTAGATATTAATGACGATGAAGATGGCAGCCAAATTCTTGGCATTAAATGACAAATTATTATTATCATTTCTAATATATATATATATACCTCTGGCAAATAACGACCTCTATCTACAGTTGCTATTTAAAATAAACTACATACATATATGCCTTGAGAGTGGACAAACTATTTATATATATGTAATGATATAGAATACTAGCCATTATCAGGGTTCATGAATAATGATAATAATAGTGCTTTATCACTGCAGTCTCAAAGCGCTCGCTAGAGCATTTCAAGGAAAGTACCCATTTACTTCACCTGAGATGAGAGCAGTAAATGTGGATAAAATTGATGGTGAATAATAATAATAATACAAATTGATGTTAGTGTAACAACTATCAAAACCCATTTATAAAAAATAAAAAAATTCAAGTTATATTTAATATATATTGATATCTCACCCTGCCATGTTGACTTTGTATTTTTATTTTCACAAATCAATTCAATTTCTTGATTTGGAAAAAAGCCATATTAAATATAAAGCATATTTGTATACATTTGTGCATACTTGTATAGTTTGTTCGGCCAGTGCATAGGATATCCAATAAGCTTTGGATGTTGTTTTTTCTTTGGTGCTCTTAAATCTTAAATATATATCTTATCAGGGTTGTAAAATATTTGTTTAATCTTAAAAAACATTTGTCCTTTACATTGTGTTATATCCCCTTAAAATCATTTTTTTAAAATAATAATCATTTAACTGATGTTATTATATCATGGAGATAGAACTAATTGAAGAAAGCCCTACATATTAAAGAATTATGTATTTCTATAAATTTGTTGATGAAGGTGATTTGTAAACTTCAAATACTGTGACAGTTTTGTTACAAATTAATGTCTGGCCCCAAAATAATGCATATACTATGCCTATGTTTAATGTACATGTATCTGTATATTTATTAATAAATCCTTTAAATTGGAGACATTTACCTGCGCTTCTTAATTACGCTTGTTTTTATTACACCACTTATAGTACGACGACAATGAATTCCGTTTATTGCTTGCATCAATTAATATCCTGCCGATTAAAAAAAAAATGGCACAAAATCGAGGAACATCAATTATATTCATATATTAACCATTTAACCTACATCGCTATCACCAAGTAAGAATACCTCATTAACGTTATACCTCTAGAATATGTGTAAAAAGTGGTTATCAATCTTATTACATGCATGTTTGATGTATGTCTTATTACATGCATGTATGATGTATGTCTTATTACATGTATGTATGATGTATGTCTTATTACATGCATGTATGATGTATGTCTTGTTAATTCTACATGTAAATATATATATGTATATATATATTTCTTTATTCGAGCTCTCACATTTCTGATGGGATGCGCCCCTTACAAAAAAGGAAAACAAAACGGGTCTCTTTTTTTTTCTTTTCTTTTTCATGTAGATTTGAAAATTATGTACAATTTAGTAGGAAAGTATGTTTTAGTGAATTATGTAAGAAAATTGTTTGGTATAACTTTTTTATTTAATGCTTAATGTTGATTTTCTTTTCTGTCAAACATATTTTAATTTCTATGTTAGTCTTCTTAGTGTACTTAGTATTGTAGTAAAGAATTTAATCTGTATTCAGGATGTTTTACGGAACATTGTTTACATTGGGTGGCAAAAGAAAATTGTTCAACAATAATCAAATAATGTAACATGTGAATATAACAGTTTGTGGTACATCTACGCCAAATTGATGGATTTTTTCAGTTATTTTTGTTATTTTAATTTTTTGTATTCACTACATTTTATTTTTGTGTATGATTTTAATGCAAATTTCTGATACTGAAATGATTGAACATGAAAAACAAAGAATTATTGTTTATTGATATTTTATATACCACAATGAAGAGAAATAGAAATGGTATCTTAGCGCTTTTACCATAAACATTTGTAGGTATTGTTCAGTTATTATTCAAAATTGTATCTTTGTTTTTAAATGTTTGAACAATTTTTAAAGATAATAAAAGGATACCCTATTGTAAATCCGAAAAAATTTGTGAAATTCCACCAATTTCAATTTTATTATCAGTTTATTTCCATATTTTGTTGGACAATTATTTTAGAAAGGACTATTAGCAAGGGTTGAAAGAAAATGAGGTAAATCAAAAGTTTAGGCTAAAACTAGACTCGTGAGAAACAATTTGGAACCCGATGAAATGTTATCAATTAATGTCCAGAATACCGTTTAAATGTCACCGTTTCCGTTTTCATTTGTATACCTCTTGCTGTGTCAGCCGCATGCACAACACATCAGTTTTATTTATGCCTTGTGGCAGGAAAGAACTTATGTTTTTCCTTTTTTTATTATTTTTGTGTGTAGTTCCATTTTAAGGGTTTATCTACCTCACATTTTTGATGGCTCTCTTCGTATTGTTATTATGTCAAACTTGTTCATGTAACGGAAGAAAGAAGCGCATTATACAAATTTTTCAGGTGAAACGTTTCTTTTTCTATTACAGTGATCACTTCAGGTGTGTCGGAGAGAGAATGTTTATATTGTAACATTTTATGTTTATGTATTGATCGTACTGATGTTGTCTTATTCTTAGTACATTAAAGACAATACAGACTTCACACTTTTACTGATTCCGTGTCCATTTTGACTCCCGTCTACAAGCAATGTAAGATGTTTGAAGCTTGTGTGTGTGTGTGTGTACAATACAGACTTCACACTTTTACTGATTCCGTGTCTACAAGCAATGCAAGATGTTTTAAATTTGTGTCTGTTTGTGTGTGTGCGTGCGTGCATGTGTGTACAATACAGACTTCACACTTTTACTGATTCCGTGTCTATTTTGACTCCTGTCTACAAGCAATGTGAGATGTTTGAAGTCTGTGTGTGTGTGTATGGATTTACAACCGAGGACAACACAAACAATTCTTGCATAGGTTTTTGTGTGTATGTGTGTGTGTCTGTGCGTCTGTGTCTTCTCGGACAGTCGTTCGACAACAGATCATCCCAAAAAATTTGTGAATATATATATTTTGTTTAATATGTCTACATTGGTTGTAGTCAGGCAAGTCTAATTTTACAATACATTTTTTTTTTATAAAATAGTAATCTAAAATTCGGAGACGTCCATCACAAAAAATTGAGCAACACATTTATTCCAAATATATATTTTAAAAATTGACATTTATTTCTCAAAAAAATTATCCTTGTATGATAGCACCTTTTACTTTCATATTTCTCATTCCTACAGAAAAAATAAGTTATGACCATAACTAGACAAAGAAAAAGAAAAACGTTTAAAAAATCTGTTTCTATGACGTACATGTATGACAAAAATGGTTATCATAAAAGGCAAGCAAATATCTCAATAGAATAGCAAACAAAATACAGAATGTGTTCCTCTGGTATGAATTGCTGAAAATATATATTTTTTAAATAGACATCATTATCACGTACACAAATGATTTATTTATATGAGGTAAGCAAATCGTGAATTCATTTGAAGTTCAGAACAATAATCCCATTATTCAATGGAACAATAATTTCACTAAAAATAATTAAATTCAACTTCAGCACGCCTATTTTTGTAAAGCGCATTTCTGTAGACATCCTAAAGATTTAATGTAAATCATGCAACGTCATATCAGGAAATCAAATTTCCATAAATTATTATACTCCCCAAATTTGCTTTTAAAATACAAGCAAACATTCATTCAGACAAATATTTTAATTTCTGTGTTCTGGCAAAATCATTGGTAAAAGTCAATAGTTTGGTGTTATTTCCTTTAAAGGGTACCACCAGACAGAGATTTAGCTCTCTTACATCAAAGACATTATCCCAAATGAACATACAAAACAAGTCTGTGATACTGAAAGTATTTCTACATCGCCAGGGAATCATTTTTAATATCACCTTTCAATCATTCTGTCAGCGCAGTTCCGATAACGATATCACTTAACGATCCTGTTATCGGAAGCAACTACGATATATCGCAGCAAGCAGAGACAATCTCGAAAATCTCTTGTGTGCAGCGAATAAAATATCAACTTGGCGTTCACAAACAGCATCTATCGCGATAACGTAACGCTATACAAGCACTGTACTATTGCATGCATGCAGAGTAACCTACATGCATTATGCATGGTGCGGTGGCTATTATAGCGCTGGGCATTGTGTGTACCATAGAAGTACATGACTCCAACACTGCCGTTGTAGTGTGTACATCAAAGTGAGAGCGCACACGGGCGTATTGCCTGCATGCCCGAAACGATACAAACTATCGCATGGGCTATGCGATAAATCGCACATACTACCATATAACGTACGCGTATTGAGCGGTCGTGCAAACAAAAGTCGCGCGCGCGAACCACTAAATAGCTGTGGTTCCGTAGGTCGTAGTAATTAATTGCATTGTTCTCAAATTACAGAAACATATCAGACCCCATGAGAGTATGATTGATATTCAATTATAGTACCAAAACTACTAAGCATTGGTTTTATAATGCTCGGTGGTCCCCTTTAAAGGGACTAAGTAACATTGTCCAAATCCTCAAAATACAATTGGAATTCTAGCGGTTCCCTTATACCTTGATGTATTCATATTAACAATAAAATCATGGGACAGGTTTCAGTTTTTCAAATTTCCCTTTCGTTAAAAAGATATTTACGATTGAAGTGTTCAGATGTTAAATAATCCAACGGATCGCAAAAACCGTGTACAAACTGAGTGCAATGAGTAAGTGAATATCACTTCGCATTTTTGCTCATTACTTGGCCATATAACGTCCATTTGACTTTTTTGAATTTTCACACAATACCCTATGAACATATCAGAAAACAACAATATACATTGTACCAACCATTTATCACTTTTTGTACATATCAACAAAGTTACTAGATCCCTTCAACTTCCAAATTCATTGTACGCCCCCCAGCGAATATGTGACCGCTACGCAAAGATACCGCAGACATCGTACAATATCGCAACTCCCTGAAATCGTAGGAAATCTGCCGTAGGTGAAAAGATTGGCATTTGTGACCTAGGCATAAGTTTTGTGGATTTGGACAATGTTACTAGATCCCTTTAATGGTTATTTTCGCACTTGTAAATCTTTCTTTTACTTATTATACCATAACTATGCACTTTCATTCCAGCGGATCTTCTTGGAAGTCAGGATTGTGAATTCACCTGAAGTCATCCTCTACGCTCTAAGGTTCAATTGCTTTGACACGGTCTGTCTTGTATTTATCAATTACATCAATATCAATACTGTCTGATATTTTCTGATCTTCTTATAAATTCCTTATTTCTTCTTTCCTGTTGAAAGTATGCAAGACTTTTTACACTAGTGATACATCATATCATCTTTACATGGCCTAATATTGTCTGCCTTTACAGACTTCAAGCGCTTCTCCCGCCTAGCCTATCAAAAGTGTGCTGCACTTTCATCACATCAACCAGATCTGGACTTCTCCTTAAACCATGGACGACCAAAGTGTCTTGGCTGCACAAGTCAATGAGTTTGGCACTAACTGTCTGCCATTGCTTTTGTGATCATCGATGACTGATACATGTATGTTCTCTTTCCACCTATCCTGTCAAAAGTGTGTAGCACTTTCAAGACGAGTGGATCTTCCACAGGAATTCTCCTGAAGTCAAGAGTGACCAAAGCCTCTGGGCTTCTAGGGTCCATTGCTTTGGCATCATCTGTCTGGGATTGCTTCCATAGTCATCAATGACCGATACCTCTCACGTCCTCCTCCTACCTATCCTGTCAAAAGTGTGCAGCACTTTCATCACGAGCGGATCTTCCACAAAGTTTGGATCAGGAATCCTCCCGATGCCATGGACAACCAAAGCCTCTGGGTAACTAGGGTCCATGGGTATGGCAGCTTCTGTGGCACCATCAGACTGGCATTGCTTCTGTGGTCATCAATGACCGATACCTCTCACGTCCTCCTCCCACCTATCCTGTCAAAAGTGTGCAGCACTTTCATCACGAGCGGATCTTCCACGAAGTCTGGATCTGGAATTCTCCCAAAGCCATCGACTACCAAAGCCTCTGGGTTCCATTGATCGTCCAATCTGTCTGCCTGGGGTTCCATAGCAGTTTCCCCACGGAGTGAGCCGACCGATCGGCAAATCAGCTGATTGAGGTACTGCAGACGATCTTCATGCTCAGACAGCTTCGCAGAATGCCACTCGAAGTAAGGGATCTAGGTGATTGATGAAAGGGGATCAGAGACAAAGAACAAAGATAGAATTGTAAGTACATAAAGAAAGGAAAAACAGTCATCCTTGTCGACGTAAGACTTACGTTAGTAATACATTGGCTACGTTTATGGGGGTTTTTTTTCAGTAAATCTTTCAAAGTTTAAGCATGCTCTAATGTACCATTTGGATTGAACTTAAATGCATGGTTGATTGGATATTCTTATTTTTCTTGTATAATTGAATTAGTGCTGCTATATCTACAAGGAAAGTTTTCGATTAAACATATTTTTTTCAACTTTTTTGGCACAAAAAGCCAAAATGGATCTTTTAAATACAATTGTGTGATTGTGCAAATGGAAGTAAACATAGCAAAATTGCAACAACTCTAATAACTAAATAACTAATAAGCAATACAAGTTATACAACTGCAAAAAAAGAAGGCACTATAATCTTGTTCAAAGTTTTAAAAATTCACAAATAAACAAATATTGCACTCTCTTCACTCCCTGGGGAGCATGCCAACTCAGAAATGTCTCTTACTCACCGGCACATACTTGTATCCCATCAACTCTAGGTGGCGCTTCTTCATTGCGATCATTCCCAGTGCATGACGGGAGTTGGCGCAGTAGGAGTTACTGAACAGGTAGTCCACAGCCACTCTACAAAGAGAAATCAACAATGAAATAGACAATATTAGACTATTTCAGATAATTGTGTGTTTTTAGTTATGTCAGCCCTAAGCCCTAATATCCGAGTCACAACATTTTAATGCAAACATTGCAATCTTTCCTAGTGCCAGACAGGAGTTTGCAGAGAAAGAGTTACTGAACAAGTAGTCCATGGCCACTCTGTACATTTAAACCACAAAGAAACAGGCAATATTTATATTTTAATAGCAAGTTCTGGTTAAGAGGGCGCTTCAAAAATTGTGGTGTGGTGTGGCAAATGAAACACATTTGTTTGATAAATAACCCAATCCGAACTGTTGATATATTCACAAAAAAAGTAGTTTGAAGAAAGATTGTGAGTGTTTATTTTTTTGTTTAGGATTTAAAATGGAATAAGTAAAAAACCTACTCATTAAAAAAAATAATAATTCAAACCAGTCTTAGCGACTTCCTGTCTTTAGCTGCCAACCTGCCTATAGTGACTATCAAAAGTGATGTAGCAAAAAACAACGTTATGGAACCCGTCTATAGAGGTCACATGTCTACAATGGCCACTATTCAAGTTTCCCTTGGGTGGTCACTATACACAGGTTAAGTGGCTTTTAAATTAATAGGAGCATTACCTCTGCGCCCCTTCAGGCAGGTGTTTGGTTTGAGTCCCCCATTGCATCAGGTCAGCCAACACGCCCCCTGCCACGCCCCCGATACGATTCAGCACACTGCCATAGTCCGCACAGGGTAGGGGATTCCCCTCCTGGTCCAGTACACACTCAAAAGCTGTATATATTAAGAAAGGAAATATGGGAGTTTCAATACATGTTTTTAAAACAAAGAAATGCATTCATTGTAAAAGAGTAACATGTATGTGAGCTAGAGCAACTGACAGAATAACATCAATAGCCTCTAGCCATGCTCAAATGAGCATTCAGCATACTGCCATAGTCTGCACAGGAATTCATTTTGGATTTCAGGGGGCTACTTTTCCAATCTGATGGATATCCAGAAATCATAATACCCTATGGTAATTTTAGGGGCTACCTACTGATTTCAGGGGGCTATATTTGAAAATTAGGGGGCAAAATCGTCTTTAGCCCCTGTATCTCCTACCCTGGGAAAGGGTTACCATCGCTGTCCAGTTCACACTCAAAGGATGCACATTACCCCCCCCCCCCTCAAACATGAATATTTATACTTATTACACACAACTGGCCTGCAAAGATAAAATCTTTTCCGAACACAAAATCTTCTATTTGTACCTGGATAACATGCAATGTATTATAAAGTAATATATCAAATAGCCCTTTCATATTACTGTACTAAAGGAGGTTAACAAAGGTATTCACAGACATCATAGTGGTACAGAGTGACAACAAAGAAGCGCAGATCCTGGGGACCTCCCAGAACCTCTGAAAAAGACCTCTGTACTACTCCTAGCAAGTGGATTGAAAAAGCTTTCCCTAAACATTTGCTTGTCATTATCAAGTGCAAACTTATGGTTTACTTTATCCAATGGTCCTTTAATAGTACTGTACTGAAGGGGGTTAACAAATACGAAGGTACTCACAGACGTCGTAGTGGTATGGAGTCACAACAAAGGAGCGCAGATACTGGGGACCACCCAAGACCTCTGCCAACGTGCTCTGCACCTCACGGAGGGAGGCATGGAGGAGAACTTTCCCTGCAATATAAAGAAAGAAAATTACCAAAAAAAATTGTTAATATAGTCTGGAAATAAATCTTAAGTAAACTGTCAAGAGCTGACTCATTGTCATAGAGTGGTATTCAGTTTAAAATATCCTTAAAAGTATTTTTAAAATTCAATCATAAAATGCCTCAATAACAAAGAAAATTCTGAGAAAAAAAACCTGCTTCTTGCTTCATGCTTTATGCTTTATTTGTAAGAAAAAAACAGGGACAGGAGGAGAGGAAATAACCACTTACAGAGGTACCAACATTGAAATTCAACAATAAGGAAGATTTAGGGAAATTTCCATCAGAAATCAGGGAGATATGTATCAAATGCATACAACCTAATGACAATAATCTTTCAATAATCAGGAAGATTGGCTGATGGGATGAAATCCGATGCAGTAATCTTGGTCTTTATTTTCAGGGAGTCTCATGCAAAATCAGGGAGACTTGGCAGCTCTGCACTAACTGGAATGGGGGGAGTTATCAAGATGATAAACATTCACTTTATAACATTGGGAGGGGGAGGGGGAAGGGGTTATCCTAAACCCGTTTGTTTGTGGGGGTACTTACGGCTCTTTAGAAAGTCTCTGCAGAACTCCTCATGGAACCAAGGCACCTGCATCTCAGGGCACTCCAGGGCCACCGATCGGTTGAGGTACATCAGCTTCCTGCGGTACATCATACTCCGATCTGGAATAGCTGGAACAGTGGGAAAATGCAACAATATGATTTATGATATTGTGGGTTTTTGTTTGCAAATTGCTTGCCGATTCATTTAGATACAAGTTTGTATTGTGATAATCAATTTTATTTTTCTACTGTGTATAAATGCAATCATTTTTTGCATTTATATTATTTTTAAAGACGTTTATTGTTATCAAAGATTCTGAATCTAAATTTCTCATTTATTTACCGCTATGATTATGTGGAAAATGCAAAACGAATCAATGCAGTCTGGGTTTTGCAGATGGAAAGGGAGTTCTATTCACTCCAGGTACACAGATATGTTGATGGACACAGAGCTTGGGGAAACCTCAGCTCTCTGGTCCTGTCTGGAATAGAAGTTAAAATATCAAGGGAATTCCATATTTTTTTCCCCACATACTCATGATCTACACATCATTCAAACATAAAGATGCAAAGATTACATTTCTACTGTAAATGTAAGCAAATAAATTATATCAGCTAAGATACGTAAAAGCTACCCTGTGTTGGATATTTTTACCCTATTTAGAATAACTGAGCTCCTCAAGAATGGGATTCCAGACTATTCATACTCTTCACTTCATGTTTCAATGCTAAAATGTTATAAATGGTCAATCATCCCATCCCTAGATAGACAATGAAGTATTACACAAGTTTCTGAACCACAAGGCTTACCATCAAGCTCCTCATCTAGTCTGGTGAGAAACTGCAGACTGAAGATCTTCTTGAGGATGGCTTCCGGGTACCTCTGGCTCAGGGCACAGATGTTGGCTACGTCAACAACATAGCCCGCTGGAAGACTGTCCATAAAAGGCACGATGCGGCCGACGCAGGCCTCAAAGAGCTCAGCAGCGTTGGGAGGCTGGTAGTTCAGGGAGCTAAAAGGGCCGAGGACGTAGGCTACCTGAAGTGGTGTGATCCTGTTGATGTTGTTGGTAACGACTTGAGCGATTTCATCAAGGAGGGCCGTCTGGAGGTATCTGGCACGGAGAACACGCCTGGCGCCCTCAACTGCTAAGTGCGGGGTCAGTATCGAGAGGATGTGAGAGTAGCGCTGCATGGCCACTCCCACCAGGAAGGGCTGGTCACCTTCCTCCAGGAGGAAGTCAACGATGTTGTTAAGGTACCACACGCTGGTGATCTGGTTGATGGACTGGACAGCAGCCTCCTGCAGATTCTGCATCAAGGAGGTGCAGTGATTGGTCAGGTTCCCTGCTTTTTCAACGCGCCGGGAGATCCTCACCACTGAGCCAAGCAGCTGGTTGATGCCTGGTGTGTGGAGCCGAGGGAGAACAGCAGCCGCTCGCTTAAACACCACATCGTGCACAGAGTCCAGGGGAAGCACAGAGATGCAGTAAATGATGTGCATGACACGAACTGGCGAGACTGCATCCTTCAGCATGTGTATGAGGTCTCTGTAGATGTTCTTGAAGAGATGTTCATCAACCCCATCAACTTTGATGAGGAACTCGAGGATTCTAGCTATAGCATCTGTAGGCAGGTCTTTGACACTCCTACCTTTCAGTGAATCTACCACTTTGTTGGTCAAAGGTTTCATCCTGAAATAGTTGATTGACCGGAGTCCATGGCAAAGATGATGTAGATTTGATAGTGGGACATTATCAATGATTTCTTCTGCCTTGTCCACTATCATGAACTTTGTGTTTGTGTCGGCTCTCATGGCAAGAAGCTCAATAGCTAGACTAGCTTCACTACTATCTTTGAGATCTGGGAATTTCTCCTTCACGTATGATGTCACTTTCTCATGGAATTTCTCATCCCTGAAATCAAGAGATCCCGTGAGAATTTTATGCACCAGACAAATCTCCTTCACAGATATCTCATCCTTCTCCATCTTCTGAAGGAACAACTCTGCACACCTTTCAACGAGTCCTTGGGAGGCTCCCCTGACCTTTGCTGCTGTCTGAATGACCCTCCTCACATCATTCTTCCCTATGCCATCAACATCCACACTCTCTAGAAACTGTTGCGCCTTGACAAACGATCGTGAAGCAAGCGTGTGAGATGCCAATGGCAGGCATTCCCTCATCCATGCCGACAGTTCCCGGATGTCTTCAACCATGTCCAGCTGCTGCCCAAAGGCATGTGTCACAGCGCCAAAGGACGATGTTCTCCACTCACGCAGTTCACCCAGACAAACAGCCAACTTGGACAGCTGCTTACAGGACATCTTGTCCAGGCTTCTCAGAGCTCTGTTCCTCAGCTCCCTGATCAAGCTGTGCGTGATGTCGGGTGCAAGCAGCTTGATGGCAGCATAAAGAGCATCAGCCACCACCTCGTCCTTCATCAAGTGGACCTTGTTCTCAGCCAGGACACAGAGACTTAGGAAGTCCCTGTTCGGATGCACCTCCTCTTCGATCGTTGCCTTTCTATCACTGGTGAATTTCATGACCTCCCAGAGTTGAATCAGTGCATGACTCACATGCTCTTCGTCCAACTTTGCACGGTTCTGACCAACGAGCATGAGAAGGCTTGTGTGGTCAACGCATGACTGAATGTCTTCGAGTAGACCCAAGGCAGAAGATGTGTGAAATACTCTGGACAGGGCTTGTTGAGTGGAGAATAGGCCTGTTCTTAAAACACTAGATTCTACAGCACTTGTTGCATGCTTTCCAATTCCATTTTGTTCACCATGTCTCTGCTGCTGTTGTGAGTTCTTCATACATTTTTGGTGGTAATGAGTGCATCCATGTGTAGATAGAAGTGGATGACTAAGCAATGGTCGTAAGATGACTGGTTTGCTCTGGACCTGGTGCATAATGCTGCCATTGAAGCCAGCCTTTGCCACAACTCTATAGCTGGCCATGATCACATCAAGTACTGTTTGAAAAAATAGAACATTGAAAGGTTTTAAAAATAAAAAGGAGAATCAATAATGATCAAAAGGAATAAACAATTGACGATTCAATTTTCTTTAATTTCTGAACTGAAGTTTTAAAAAGCACATTCTTGTAAAGTAAGTTATGAATTAAAACGTCATAACATCGGTCACTACTTGAGTTATCAAACAAGTTGTTACAATAAAATGTTCTCAGCACAGGTTCATATTTAGCCAAACTGAGTATCAGTATCATGTCAGTATAATTTTTATCAATTGTAATTCAATCAATCAATGACAATGTCATCCAAATTCATGTATCTATTTTAGTTTATTATAGACTTGAGTCAAGACATCGACTCGAGTCTTGACAACTTGTCAGACTTAGCTTAGTTAATGTATCCATGCATCAGTTTAAAACTACTCAATTTAAGAACGTATTTAGACATTTCGCTAGCAAGAGCTCCTAGAAAATTCGAATTATCCTTTTAAACAGACATTAGTCTGAATTACAAACTTATTATAGAACAAAAAATGAATCGCGCACGTTGACGCGTGGTCGAATTCCGACACGGCATACATAGGTTTAGACCTATCTGTTTGGAAAAGGCCGCACATTGTCAATGACATTGTCCCCCAGAACTAGAGTTTTAATTGTATTAAATAAGCAATGCAAAGAAGATGCCATGATGACACACGAGTTTAAAAAGATAAACGTTTGACCTCCTAGAATCAACAAATGAGACTTACTTGCTGGAATAACTTCGAGAAGAGCACATCACCTTTTCTGCAAGATCAAATATAATGCAAAATTTCAACGGATTATTACATGCTACATACTAGTACATTAACGGTATTATATACTGCAAAGTGATATAGGTACGCACAAAACATATCCGCGTAGAAAAAAGGGATAGGCCAATTATCTTTGTTGCGTAAACGGCAAAATGCACGTTTTCATAACGGGGCTTACGCCTTACGCAACACTTCATAACAAAGGTTACGTAATGCAATATTCTTGGCAAACGGCTGTTTTATATGGTCGCGGAACATTTCCCACATGTATAATGATTACTTCAGTTTCTAAGTGAACTGAAAAAAAGAAGACAATGATTATTATAGTCTTTGTACTAACATTCACAAAATAAGCACACGAAATGTTTGCACTAATTTGTTAGGCCATAGGCTAATGAAGAAAAAAAAAGTATGTGACTTCCAATCCATTCTAGTCAAAAATCCTTGTTGGACATCACTGAAATCTTTATATGACATATTGAGCACATTGTGCTCTTTATATTCATGCTTGTATCTATTTGGAAATGTTATACATGTCATTATTTTGTCCCTGTGTTTTCCCTTTCTCTATGAAGCCAAAACCACTATCTCGGCACAATTGGTGAAATATAATTGTGTCTCCAGTGCATCCTGCTCTCCTATACTATAGCGAAGGGAGCGAAGGGCTCCAAAATTGTACTGTTATTTCATAATGAGGGTCCTTAAATCTCGTAAAAGTTACCATACTTTTAAAGTGATTCAAATGATATAACCAAATGACAGGGGGTATATATAGAAAGGGGGTAGATGATAGCAGAGTTGGGTCAGAATTTTGAAAAGTGCACTTTTTGACCCCAACAGGGTAAAATTCAATTTATTTTTTTAATTTAAAGACATCTATCTAATGTGAAAGCATGGAATCCTAGCTTCCAGGCGTACCCCATTATACTGGGAAACTCCATGTGGTTCCGTTTTTATTCACTGTTGAAGTAACCCATCTCCAAAAGGCGAACGTCCGTGAGGGATTATGTAGATATAGATTTAGAACCCATATATCTAATTTATTTTCTGTCATATACAGCTTATATTTTGACAATTTACTTCTAAGACTTGCTTCTCTCTGTATGCCAAACGAGGATTGTGTTTTATTTGCCAAATAGAAAATACAAACGTCCAAACTTTTACTGAATTGTTATGTTTGTTTAAAATTAATGTGTTATTCAGAACCTTTGCTTTACTTTAGCCGCATTTTTTAGGAACGCATCTATATTATACGCTCGTATTCCCGTACCACACACTTCAATGTGCATGTTAATAGGATAAATTGCTGTCTAGATCATAATATTGCATAATTACATGACCAAAGAGAGTATAGTTTTCATCACGGACGTTCCCATATCGCTCACGGACGTTCGCTAGAAACAAGAATGTTGGCAGAATGATCTGATCTCATCCAAAAGAGTTTCTATTCTTCGCAAATGGCTTTAAAACAGGGTCATTATACAAACAAACTTGAAAATTGCAATAAATCTGTTTAAATAGTTTGGTTTTTACATGGAGTCCTATTATTGGTTGGAATTGACTTAATGCTTATAGAACAATATGATGATAATACTTTATCTATTCCTGTTATATTTGAGCCAGAGACTATGCATACATCCTAGTCAGATATAAAAGTAGCATTTTCCAAGTCGCCTGGTCCCTCTTTCTTACTATTATTGTTTTTAATTGCAATTTCACGGACGTTCGCATACATTTCACGGACGTTCTCTGCCTGAACAGTCTTACAGAAATTGATGACAACATTTATTTGAATCTCCTCTAGGCTCCAGACCAATATAAAACATATAAATTTATCAGTTGGTATGATTTTAGCTATCTGAATTGATTATAATGAAATGTCTGCTACTTAACTATCACTCTTAGTGGACCTGTGGAAATCGTAACCCCTAATTTTACACCGGCTTTCCTCGGTTGGGCACTCTATAACAGAAATGCCAGCATACTTCTGTAAATAAATGATTTTACAACATTTCCGCAATCATAAATAACATGTTTAATCAAAATAAAGGCCATTTTCCTGTCACCAGAATACAGTTTCTCACATGAGTCTTAATGTCACGGACGTTCGTATTAATTTCACGGACGTTCTCGAATTGCCTATAGTGGTACCCAAGTGTCCAATCTCGAGTCAATTCCTTACAGAAATAAATGTAAGTGCCAACATAATTTGTTAATATATGCATATCACACGTTTTTATATGTGCAAAACCTTGCCATATATATTTGAGATGTATTTTGACTTTGGGAGACCCATATATAAAAGTTATTTTGGATTGTGTATGTTGTATTTCGATTCAATTCGTATATGGTTTATTAATTGAAAATACATATATTTATCTTTTCCAGCCATACATTTTCACAAAACATGAAACAAACTGAGGGTACCAAAAGCCATGAGCAAAGTAAATAATATACACGTAAAACTTATTTCTTAAAAGAATGCCTTTTTAGATCATACATGTATATTATGTTTTGTATAAAGAAATATTAGACATAGAAACCATTACGCTAAATATTATACGCTAAACATATTATACATGTTTGTTATTGCATTTTATTTAGAAAGAATATCTTAATAAAATGTAATAACAATCGCATATATAATAAATTCAATCATTTTAAGGGCTAACTAAAGTAACTAAACGTGTTTAACATTTAAATCTAATTTGCAGAGATTATAAATTGTTTTATAACATATTTCAAAGTTAAATCTTGCAAATAATCATGTTGATAGTTTCCGATGTTTCCTGACCCACATCTTGTTTCCAAATTGTTAACCTCCAACCGGTTTCAATGTTTCAATTATAATTAAGAACAAGGCTAACCTTGAATGGTTTATTATAAATATTGCGCGAGCTATAATTTAGTTGTACAATATTATAATGATTCTAGCAAAAACAATATTTTTGATATATCAAGAAATAACAAAACAGACAATATTATAAGTATTATTACGATGAAGTCATCAAAATAATGCATACATATTACACCAATCTTGCGCCATACAGCCATTTAGTTGGACTTAAATCCGACAGGCAGATGAGAAAACAGTCTCAAAGCCTGCAGCAGAGGAGGGGCCAACAGTCTCAAGTTTTGCAGAGGGTGGGGCAACAGTTTCCACACAGACCTTCGGTTGCAATGTTGTTACTTGTTACTGCGCCATATACCCCCTTTTTAATGTTTTGAACAGCTTTCTTTCGCTTGTAGGCCTGCGACTGTGCATAATCATAATCTTGGGGTTTGACTTCCTATAATACAATGTCCACGCTGCACAGGTGGAAGTAAATGTAATATCTAGTGGTATTACAAAACAGCTAAGCAAGTTGATCAAATGTAAAACGAACCTCCGTGATGGTGACTAAAAATCAACATATTCATGTGTGGTTGGCAATGACCTGGGTCGAAAGGCACACACAAGGGGCACCTGCTGTCAAAAAATTGTACCAGTACTTGAACTTTTACTAAGATTTTTGGGGCAATAAATGACGAACGAACGTCCGTGAGCACAACATTTCATAAGTTTGTTACAGTTAAATGACTTGCAGGAAATAAATATATCTGGGATATGAGAGACATAACAATGTACTAACAACATCAAACGGTATCAACTTGCTGTGAGCGTTTAACATGGTATAACATTATTAGAACAATGTTCATGATCGAACGTCCGTGAGCGAACGTCCGAGCGAACGTCCGTATTATAAATAGTTGTCAAAAGGCTTCGAAAATGCTTGATATAGCTTCTTGGTTAGCTGCTTGCCCGATAAAATTGCTGTACCAGTGTCTACGTGCAGATAAGCAGCCTCAGATTCGTAATTGGGTCTACTCATGCCGGACGTTCGTTTTCATCATGGACGTTCACGAAGATCAATTTTTGGCCCAAACCAAACATTGCATTTGATAGATAGTATTCAAATAGGCAAAATATTGTGGCCCTACTATGAGTCCATCAGACTGACCCCAGCAATTGATGACTAGGATGCAATTCGCTTATAGCAGTGATGATAACAGACGACAGAACGTCCGTGACGAAATCCAGTATAATTTCATACAAAAAAAATGTTACTCCGCGAGCAGGAGTAGTTAGCCAACAATTGTTGTAGAATGTGTTCAGTGGGTTCAACCCTTAGTTTTGGAAATAGTTTTTGTTTTGACAACTAAGTAGAATTTTGGTTGTATGGATTTTAATGTATGTTCACGGACGTTCACTTATCATGGCCTTTCCTATTGAAATATACCCTGAGATCATATCAATGCCGCTCTTCCGCCAATTTTTATGTGATACATGCTCCAGAAATGTAAGATAGAGAATATAGACATTAATGATTTTTTTTTTTTTTAATCAGGTTTAAAAATTCATTATTTTGTGGAAAATGACAATTTATGCTATTTTTCCACCTTTGAGGTCCTGTGGCATGAAACCGAATGTTTGAAATGATATACAACTATATATTTTCTGAAAGCCTTAATAATACTATTTAATATGAGACCAAAAACAGGTATATCGGAGTTAATGGCGAGACACAGCAAATTATAGAAGCGCTCAAGGTCTGGAAATGGCCAAAAGTGCATATTTCAAAAATCGGACCCACCAAAAAACCCATGTCGCCAAGACAAAATCATTCAGTTTTTCCAGTTTGGTACACTAGAGTACATGGAAGCAGAACAAATGCGGTTTCATGACATCAGCACCCCATCAGCACAGTGTTCCATAATATGTAATAAAAGTTGTAATGATCCCAATTCATTTAACATTTTGATGCCCATTGGAAATGTAGGCCTACGTGTCGCCAAATCTACTGAAACATATACGTTACTGTTATTATGCTAAATAATTGGGTATGCTTAGATGCTGACATCTGTACAATTATTGTGTTTTTCTAACGATGCGAACATACCTAACGATACATAAACGCTCAAACTTGAATTACGGAACTGTTTGCAATAATCTGTGCACCAAACATAATGATAACTTCTCAATCAGTCAATAAAACACAGTACATCTCCCCCCCCCCCCCCCCCCCATCTTCCTAACACTAACAAAAACGTTATTGCACCACCTCAAAATCATAAAGACACATTTCATCATCCAGAGAAGATGATAATACGCCATTGACATTCACGCATGACCGACTGAACATCATTCAGAACACTCTATTCTCCCAACAAAAGGAGGGTACACTGTTGACAATATCAATGCATTTTGCAACATTTCACTTTTGACTTTGCCCCTTATTCGGATGTCATACGGTATATGCACATTCCTTGATAAAATATTTACAACAAATGTCATATCAATGTAAAGGGGTGAAAACAAGCGTTCCAATGATACCAAATTCATGAACGGTAATAAAGCAATAAGATATAGATATGAACGCTCAAACTTGAATTGCGGAACTTTTTGTGAGGGGTTTATATTACTTTCGGGGAACTGTTGCTAGTATTTCAAACTCTGCTTCTTTTGCACGTTTGCCCATATCCGCATGTTATTCTGTTGTTGAATTTAATTAATTACATTGGCTGTATCAATAATAAACATGCACGTATATATACAACACTTGATTGTATTTCATTTATTAAACTATGATTTTGAGATGAAAGTAAATTAATAAGAATGGAAACAAAAGTTCAATGTAATTCAAATAATTGAAGTTTTGAGACCATAGCTCTTCTCTGCTTTTACTAACTTTGCCCACTGGATGCTGTCATGTTGTTAAAAGGTCCATGTTCAAATGACGCTGCAGCAGACTCAACAAAAGTATATTTACGTAACGGCCGTTGTGGCCTCCGCTGCTATGTCAGTATAGTCCCTTTCCCATCGTTACCTGGTTACATGATTTTGTGAGATGGATTTTCAGCATGCTGTATACATTAATTGATCATTGTTATCTCAGCATGTACTGTATGTATTCAGTGGCGTAATGGGATTTTTTTTTTTTTGGGGGGGGGGGGGGGGGTGGGGCAAACAAAAATCCGCATCACCACAATGTTCGTATAGCGTAATGGCAGGGTTGTCAACTTTGAGGAAGCAGTGAATTTGGGACTTTGCGAGGGAGCGAAGCGACTGAGCGGGGGGAGGGAGTGGGAGGGGGGTGTCCCCCCCTCCCTGGTGCATACCTAGGAAGGAAATTCGGACTTGACGCCACATACTTCTTACTATAATGGTTAAGTGCGTCATGATTCTAACGACTGGAAACAAAAAAATATATTATTTTGTTTCGTGAAGAAAATATCATTATACAATATGAACATCAACAAATATACAGACATATACAGTTCAAACATTGTACTAAATGCCACATTATTTATGTTACAACAACATGAACAAGGTATACCAAACGTTTTATTATAGACAAGACCGATTCATGAGGGAGCGAATTGGGTATATAGTGTTTGATGGGGTGTCCGCCCTTGCACCGTGAGGGAAATTTTGCAAATTTGTACTTGAAATTATGAAATCTGGTGCATACTTAGGAAGGAAATTTGACTTGACATGAAGTAGATGGTGATTTATCATGTCTCAAGAAAACACCCTTTTTAAAATCACTGTAAAGTAAAATTAGAAAAAAAAACTAGTACGCCAGTGTATGTAATAATATCACATTTCTTATAACTTTATACAGGACAAGTTTTTTATTAATTTTTTTTTAAACAAACGTTATTTTTAATTCGATCTCTAATTTGCGAGTATTTCTTCTTCTTTTTTTAACGAACGCTGTCAACACGGTCGATGTACAAAATTCTGCATAACAACAACTTATTATTTGCATTGGATCGTGTTCTGTATACCTATATTAGCTCTGAAACAACTTTTTGAGCGTTCAAGTAAATATTAATGTTTGTTCACCGAGGTTCTAACTATGCATAGATAGAGCCCCCGATTCCAAATTACAGTAAACCCCATCCACACTAATGCTTTCAGACTAAGTAAATGGTGCAGTGTGTCCCAGTGCCGGTTACGCCTCTTTTATTGGTTATTGCCACTGCTAACAACAAATATCTTGAATTTTAGCGCTCTACCAATGTATATAGGACTAGTTTCGGAACTGTTTATAGTACCACGTTTATTAGAGACCATGATCTCTATTAAGTCTGTAAGGATTGGAACTTAACTTCATCGGTAAGTTTGTAAATCTTAATGTCGTTTGAAATGTAATATGTGTCTCATGAAAACCACATCTGTGGTCATATTTTTGGAGGAAAATGCTGGCTTTTGTTGAGTCTGAATGCCACGTCACAAACTCAGATTTTTGTTTTTATTATTTGAATTAATGTCTGATTGTTTATTGTTTTTCACCAGCTTCATGGGTAGAACTGAGCAAAGTGCAAACTGAAGAAAATACCTATTTCAAGCCTTTACAGCTGGAAAGACTTTGTTTTTTTGGTATTAATTTAGAAATCTTTTTTTAATGAATTAAAGAATTAATGCAAATATTTATTGACCGAAACAAATGAGAATAAGTTCACATGAATACATTTTAAACAAGCAATTATATATACGATTAATTGAATATTGATCAAAAGAGCTTAGCATATGTATCATGCTAATCGAGGCCTTTACCATGTTTACAGTATATTACTGATTATAATGTAATATACTATAAACATATAGTAACATGATATAATTATACTTCTCTCTCAATCATGACGGATTGTACAATCCATGCAATCATCATCATTTTGAAAGAAATAGAATGTATGTGTTTATATCATTATTTTGGTATAATATATCAATCATTGACGGTTATTTCGTAGGAAATTTCATCCAGTAGTAACATTGTCAAACTCGAAAAAAATACCTACTGTATATAAATAACTCTATAGTGGTTCTCACAGACCTCATTATAATCATGTAACCAGTAGAAACATATTAATACATTATAGAGGAGGTTTCGGTTTTCCGAATTTCATTTCCGTTATAAAGATATGTATGCTTGAAGTGTTCAGATTTATAATTATCTAGTGGATAATTACACCTGTGTACAAAGTCAGTGCAGTGGATAATAAGCAAATACAATGTTTGCATTTTCGCTCATTTCTTGGTCATATGACATTCATTTACCATGGAATTTTTCACAACAACACTCAGTGGACATCATATCACAGAAATACACATTTTTATCAACCATTTGCCATTTTTTGCACATGACAACAAAGTTACTAGATCATTCTATTTCCTTACGTAGGCCCATCTGTCATCGCGGCCATGGTGGCAAAGAAACGAAGGTGAAAACGGAACACTCAGCTGAAATCAGCCATCCATAGAGAACATGGGTGCACCAGGGTATCGAACCCTGTTCTTTCTACTCCTGTCCCTGAACGTTACGGCTCTGTTTCTCCTGATATCAGGCTGGCAGCAAATAACATTTCGACGTGAGTGATTTAGATAAAAATAATTCCTACTAAAAGTATAGGCAAGATTGGTGAACCCCGCCAGTGGTTTAGCATGGTCTGACTGATCGGGGGGGGGGGGGGGGGGGGGGGGCGTGGGGCGTGATTTACTGGAGGGACATAGTATATGTTTTCCTTCCTTTTTTATCATTTGTTTCCTAATATATAATTATGTATTAGGCTCAATATGGTGCGCTTTCCAATCATTAGATCCCATGTCCGTATTCGATTTTTTTTTTTTTTTTTTTTTTTTTTTTTGGGGGGGGGGGGGGGGGACGTGAGTTACTGGGGGAACACTATACGTAATTATGTTTTCCTTTTTTTAATAATTTGTATCCATATGATTTTAGGCTCTATAATGATGGTGCGCTTTACAATCATGGGATCCCATATCCGTAATCAGTGTATGTCCATTGGCTGTAATTTAATGTACAAACAAAGTATACTGTAGAAGTCTGTGATACTTCTTTACTTTTGCAATGGTTTCACCACGGTTCATCTGTCATTTTCAAAATGGAGTTTGGTGCCCAAGATTCGTGTGGAATTTGATATTTTGTAGGATTTTATGACTCGAAATTGGAATAATATCCTGGTTTTCCTTTCCCACACAAATATGTTAATACTTTACATTCCAATTTGTATTTATTATGTTATTGCTCATATTATTATTTTACTGTCACTTTTATGATTACGCAATTTTAAAGAGGATTTAAGATATAAGTTTAGCGACAAACATGATTAAATAAGGTGAGTGCCATATATTTATGATATTATATCAAACTTTATTATAAATGTATTATTATTATTACAAATTATAACAATTAAAGGAAAATAAATATCCTCTTTATTTTACCTATGCAGTGGTACGTTCAGCTGAAACGGGCCACACATATTCATCGCATTTACAAGACGACGAGAATAATCAGGTAAACTAAGTGTACCGTATACCTTTTAAGTTTGCGATTTCTATACCGTATATCCAACAAAACAAAATGAAATCATTAAATTGTATCCCAAATTAATATGAAGCAAACGTTTTGATGTATTAAACTGAGGGACAGCTCTTTGCAGCAAAATGAGCTGGAATACGGTATGCCAATGTATTCTGCGCACAACGCTGGGGAAATGTTACATTGAGCATTGGAAAGTTTTTAGTTCTGCGTAAAATCGTAATTTTGATTATCAATTGTGCAACATTTTGACAGGGTGCGATACAATGTATACAGTTGCCTAAACGAATGCATCATTCGAAGTAGTATTAAAGCATGGTGTTAGTATAAAGTAAACAGAATAAATTATTATAAGTACACTTCCTGTGTATCATGTATGACCCGAAGGGGAAATGTAGCACTCCCGGACCGGCCACCATTTGTTACGGGGTTGCGCCTTAATTGTTTAGTCTACAATCATGTTCCGTCGTCTTTCAGTCGCATCGGGGTCATAATCCAAGTAAGCTTGCTAGTCTCTCGCAAATACTAAGTATCTAATGACTAATCAACATTTTACTTGTTCTTGATTCTCTTTCTGTATAGCATATCAATGCTTCGCAGACGGATGTCGACGTCTTCAACAATGACCAGATCAAAGCTCCAACACCGGTAACTGTTAAATCGTGGTTCGACGTGCAGGAAGAAAGAAAACGAACTCTCGAGCGGGCCTGCGGAGAGAACCCATCATCGCTACAACACAATCTAACCGACATCATTCTAAATCAAAGAAGGTTACTCTGGCCTTACATCGTCGACGACAAGTACCGTCTCATCTTCGGGTACGTCTCGAAGGTTGGCTCGACGAACTGGAAGAGCGCGTTCCTCGTGCTCAAGGGCAAGTACAAACGCGTGGAGGACGTGCCCGGTTCACGCGCGCACGACCCGAGTCTCCGGAAACTGAGTTCGTACAGCCCGGAAGGCATTGAAAACCGCCTCCAACACTACACCAAGTTCCTCTTCGTGCGCGACCCGCTTGCCCGCGTGCTGTCCGCGTATAGAAGCAAGTTTCAGCAGCCCAACTCGCAGTTCCAAAAAAGCTTCGGACGGAGGATCATCAAACTGTACAGGGAGAATCCGACGGATGAAGAGCTGCGGACTGGCGCGGGCGTGACGTTTGCGGAATTCGCGCGGTTCGTGACTGACGAAAAGGCGGACGGAAAGAACATGGACGGACACTGGGCGCCGATACACCGCATGGTGCTGCCGTGCGCGGTTCCCTTCGACTTCATCGGAAAGCTGGAGACAGGTGAGGAAGACGCTTCGCAAATTCTGAAATACGCAAAGGTCGACCATCTGATTCGCTTCAAAGAAACGCAACGAAACACCAGCCACAGCCAGAATGTTTTCGACGAATTTTACGACGCTCTTCCACAGGGATACATCAATAAGCTATATCGTCTGTATCTCCTAGATTTCCAGCTTTTTGGTTACACTATGGTGATGAACTTGAAGGAAAGGAAGGAGGTTCTAGTGAACTAACATTTTGATTGTATTACAACTCTAGATAATAATCATGTTATTATGACCAGAAATGTCCTTAGATTCAGAAAAGAACATGAAAGTACGTCTCTTCAGTCATAGTATAACCGGTCACCAGCAATACAATGTCCAGGATGATCTAGGACACAATTTGGCTGATGACAGACTATACTATGACTTGAATTTCAAAGGGCCCATTGTCCTAATGCATATAAGCATAACTCAAGGGATTGATTGGATAATGAAAGGAAATAATTATAATATCTCCGGGGACCAATTGTGACAGCACAATAGGTCTGCAGGTGCAAAATGGTTTAACTGGTTACCCGTAGTCTCTGTCTCTTTAGGCCGGGCTCAAGTTGAGCCACTGATGAGAATTCGGGCCATTATGTTTGTCGTTGCAAGGCATGAGATACCTAAAGACTTTGAAATATTTCAAACCTCTACATTCCTTTACCAGTAGACATAATAATTCTTTTTAGCGACAAAGAACTTTTAAACACATCAGCTAATTCCCGGTATAATTAACAATAAGGTCTTGAAGGCCCATGCCCTTATAATATAAATTTAATACTAATATTTGTGAGAATTATAGGTTTTTATACCCAATACACTAATGCTTACTTTTATCTTTGCTGCAGCAAGAATCATTAAATCCTTTTCTCTGCCTGTTATCCATGTCGCCCTCTTGTGAACAAGTATTCACTTGGGGGTCGATGTTGGGGACACCACGATAATGGGCACACGCAATGGCACAATTTGGCTTGGCTTATACACACGACTCGTAAGATTATATAATGCTGTTCCACTAATATTTAAAAAAAAGAACATTGATATAAAAAGAAGGACATTATAATAAATACTAAGGAAGAAAAACATTGAAGTCAGACGTATATGATTATTATATTACCACCGTCAGTATAATCACATCTTCTTAATTTCTTCGTTAAGATTGTACCGTGTGCCCCCCCCCCCCTCCTCCAGAGCTACACCACTGCTCCTTTTCCTCCTCATCCGCTTCATTATCATCATCATCATCATCATCATCATCATCATCATCATCATCATCATCATCATCATCATCGTCATCATCGTCGTCATCATCACCATCATCATCATCATCATCATCATCATCATCATCATCATCATCATCATCATCATCATCATCAATACATACAATAATAATCGTCATCAGGTATCAACAACATATTATTATGATTGCGCGGACTTGGGTTTTCTGTTTTACATCTTGTATTATTATTTTGAAATTAAAAATATATTACATACTATTATTATAATTAGTATATTTATTATAATTATTGTTATTATTATAATTATTATTATAGTAGTAGTAGTAGTAGTAGTAGTAGTAGTAGTAGTAGTAGTAGTAGTAGTAGTAGTAGTAGTAGTAGTAGTAGTAGTAGTAGTAGTAGTAGTAGTAGTAGTAGTAGTAGTAGTAGTAGTAGTAGTAGTAGTAGTAGTAGTAGTAGTAGTATAGTAATATGATAATAATAGTATTTATTATGATGTCATTATATCCTCTTTCTTCTTGCTAAGCCAGTATATCGCGATCTTAAATTGTTTGCAAAATATACGGTTACCTTGGTATATAACATAAGGCAGTATAAATACCTACTGAGTCATTATAAATGAACAAACAAATCTTCATGATCATAAGGGGTGTGAAATGTCATCGAATTGGCGATATTTTCGAAAGAAAGCATGTTACTTTGTTCGCAGAATAAAATAGGATTGCCATGGTAACGGATCCTACTGGATTTGAAAATGCTTCAAGCGGTGCTAATGGGGAGAAGCGTACGTATATTTTCGAAAGAAGGCGTCTCGTGTTTGGAGAATAAGCAGTTACCATGGAAACCAAGAAGTACAACCGCTACGCTGTGTGCATGCAATGAGCAAGCATAATCGAGGAACGGCTCCATAAATTATCATAAGTTAATGGTGATACGATCTGATTAGCGAATATATTATTTCCATTTGGTAAATGCATTAATCTCCCCGCGGGTATCGGGTTTCGGGAGATTTCACACAAAACAACCCACTGTTGATTGAAGTCGAAAACGGACAAAGGTTCATCATAGCTAGTCGGTGGGAAGCAACAAAATTACATTGCTGGCGACACATGGAGCGCTGTGCGGAATAGACAAGAAGTATAGGAGTAGAAATATACAAATCTATTTGCTTGTGTCTCCTCGCGCTACCGATGTTGACAAGCGTTCGTGCTAGGCCAAGTGCACTACATTCCTTTCTTCAAAATATTCCCAATCGTTTGTCGCTTACGATAAGGGACTACGTATAATAACTGAACGCACATTGTATCACCGTGGTGATGCTAATGGACTTAGTACGCCATGAGTTGAGAGCGTCTGTATGAATATTATTGCAGATTATATTGATATAATACACGCATGGTGATCATTTCGGAAAACGACTAGTTGGAGTGGATAGTTGCGTGGGGTCTTCTTCTAATATATAATTGTAGGTAAGTTTGACGCTCAAAATCGTAACGATTTTGTTTTCCCTTTTAAAATTATCATTATCGTTATACATCGTTCGACAAAGTCTCGTGTGCTTCTTTTTGGCTGAGCAGCGAGTTCATTTATCTGCCCTACTGCGCCGCCAATATACCCCTCTCCACTGGCGTAGCGAGTTACGTAATACCTATTCAACTGGGGGGGATGTAATCCGATGAATGAATAGCTCATCCCCCCCACTTGAATGGGTATCAATGTCATGTCTACGCCCGTGCCCCTCTCCGTATATCCCCCTCCCTCCCCCCCCCCCCCTCCCCCCACCCACATCCTCCTCTCCTCATTCCTCCCTCCCCCTCTCCCTCCCACCCCTCCCTTTCTCCAGCCTCCCCTCTTTGTGTTATCATTACTCATCCGTATAACGGTATACGTGACACTGATAAGTTCCTTAAACGAATATTGTTCGGAGTGCTTTCCTCTGGTCTCGTTTTTTAAAACAAAAATACCACTTTAATAATGCTGAAATCTATCATTTTGTACCAATTATATACTAGCCATCTTTTAAAGTCAACATTCTTAAGTTGCTAGACGATGCCCGCCTTATTTATTACGACTTGATGGTATTTATAACGAAACATTTTCGTCGTTGTTATTGTCTGTGTGGTTGTTGTTGATGTTTTTTTTTTTTTGTTGGAGGCTGTTGTTAAGTTTTGTTTTAATTACAAAGTATATAATGATTGCATACTCCATTAACATTGTTGCTAATACATGTACCTTCCATATTACATTCTGTTATTCTGTATGTAGTCAGTGCGTAGAGTAAATTAATCAGTGATACGGTCATAATACCATCTGCTAGACCTAACACACATGTTCTCTCGGCGCATGTCATTAAAATCCTATTAAAGTGCTCACGTACGAAATATAATTATTCTTTAGGTCTACAGCTAGTTTGTCTACTACTGGTCTAATACTAATTTTGGTCTATCCTCGGTTTGTCTATAATCAATGCATGTGGTCTTTGTATCATTTTGTTCGTATATAATCGTCATTCTGTCAATTGCGACCATTATCAGAACACAATTTTGAGATGATGTTATACCATTTTTGTGCTTATGATTTGTCATCGTTGACCAAAATATTAAATAGATACATCATAATGGTGAGCTTAATTATTTGCATCTACCAGCACTGGCACGATATTTGCTCCGGCAACAATAATTTGGTCGGAGAGTTTATCCCCACGTTATCGTTTCTTAGTTAGGTTAAAAGTATAGGTTTAGACTAGGGTTAGAGTCTAACTAGGGTTAGAGTTGTCATACACTGTAAACAAAAACGCTGTGTAAAAATGGTTGTTAAATCTTTTCATACAACTTTAGGTGTAGCATGATAAACAGTTGTATGAAGAAGGGTTTCGTGAAGCGGCCATTGTTCAAGCGTTGATGAAACGTGTTAAATCACGTGATAGTTTCGACCGCAAAATCACCGCGTCAAAACCTCTTTTGTCCCTTCGCAAACCAAGCGAACCGAGATAGCGCAGTCGATAGAGAGTGAGACTTATAACCCAAAGACCCCCGGTTCGAATCCTACCCTTGCCGCTTTTACATCTTGTTTTGTATTTGCTATTTCAACAACGGGATTGTTGAAATTTATTCTAAACAACAGATGTAGAACAAATTAAAACAACAGTTGTGTAAACTTTAAACAACTGGGGTTGTTGAATATTTTCAACAACAGTTGGATGGTTCATATGTCAAACAGCGGTTGTTGAAAATTTTCAACAAGTTTTTGAATTTGTTTACACAGCGTTTTAACAGTGTAGGGTTTTATTGGTTTATGAAATAGCGGAGGAAATGTCGCAATTTAGACATAGCTTGGTCCGACAAACTGGGGTGGAGGAATGGTTTTTAGGTTCGAATCCTACCAAAGTCCAATCATGATTTTTTGCTCAGCGTTTATGTTATTGTGGGGAACATGTTGCTTCATGAAAAAATACATTAATTTCTTGTTGCTAATGCATGGTTCTCTCCTCCTAGTCAATGTGATGCTTTTAGTTATTGTGTCAACCAGTTCAAAAGAAATTTCATATCCGCGTGAATAGACGAAAATAGAAATATACCTAATTCATATTCGAATAACATAGTTACATATACATGTATGCGGCTACAGTGGAAGATGAATTGCATTGATAACCTTGTTTTCAAATTATATGTACATGCACAATGAAACCCTGACAATATATTTGATAGGCCCACATGCATCTATCATTTTTTTTTTCTCGTGGTCGTTAATTTTTATGGCACTTCAACTTTAAATTATGCTTGTACGCATTTAGCACAAAATATGTGATATATGATATTAACAGGTTTGTTATGCTGTATGTAACGTCGTAAACAAATTAGGCGGGCATCATAACAACGTATTACTTAGAAAGTGAAAGATATATACGGTATAGGGCGTGGCACAAAATGACTGTAGGATACTTTTCAGCAACTGAAAATGAATAAACAATTACGTCAGGGTGAACAAATAATGAAATAAGTGAAATTAAGTTGCTGATCGATTTTCCATCAAAATCGTAAAGGTCACAAGTATACGGTAGTGTGTGCTAACTTTACGCTTCTCAAGTAATTATTTAATGTATTTTATTACATGGGTTTCATGATCACGAATCACGATGCTAACAGGGAAAAAAGATTCGGTTTTGAAATGTGGTTTCCAGTGCCCTATATGTTATTGCATTCGTTTTGTCAAGCAATTAAATATAGTTTGTTGAAAATGCTTAATAAAAAAATCCTCTACAATTTGTTTTGATTGTTTATTTGCTTCTGAATACAATGGGAAGACAACAATACAGGTGTAAATAGGGTCACCTGATTACCAAGTACCGACGAATTGGAATATAAAATATGATAGTGTATACAGTTGTTTAAAGGGGTAGTTTAGTTTTGGTAGAGAGGGCGCTGCACATCACAATTTTGTTGTGAGGTAATGAAAAACTGAGTGTCGAATTTGAGAGAACATGCAATTTTAATGGCAGAATAAACTTTATTTGGTCAAAATCGACCCAGAAACGGCTGAAATATCAAAAATATATCTGATCTATTTGGGGCTCAAATAATTAAATGTTTTTTTCAAAAAAAATTTAAAATGCTTGCACTTTTTAAAAAAATTTCAAAATCGTTTTTGTATCATTTGTTGATGATCTCTCTATTTAATGATTATTTCAATTTAACATCACATGCATAGTTTTATATGGAAAATTGTTGAAACCGATGCCCTTTTAGAAGCGCCCTCTTGTGTTTATATGGCTCTTTTTGAATGATAACGTGCTTTTTACTTAGTCGTTTGTAATTTTGTATACCTTTCGAGCATGGTAGAGTTATTACTATTAGTTTATAAGGTTACTGTCCAGGTTTGGTTACTAAAGTTCAGCCGTACCAAAACTAAACTACCCCTTTAAATATAACTATTTTAATAACATGCAGTTGGTTACTATACGTTGGTTCTGAATATTGCATGTATATATTGTAAATCTACCCCCTCTCTTTCTATCTTTATCTCTCTCGTTCGCTCGTTGCCATGGAGATGGGAAAATAGATGTGAAAGGCGTATTATTGTGAGTCAATTAATCGATATACTGTATAACAATCTTGAGACAAGGACATGTTTATACCGGGCGTATCAAAAAAAGCGTTACACTTTTGAAAAAATTGTCAACATTACATTTTTATATATTTATAAGATTTTTTTTTTTTTTTTGCCCCATGGTCTCATCTATCAAGTGCCACTAACAAAACAAATTTTCGTTCACTCTTGGGCGAACACTGACAGTTTTTGTACAGAGTGTGAAAAATGGCTTGCGCCAAATTGAAAAAAGAGGGACAATTAAACCAGCAGACTGAATAAGTACTCCCATTCAAACAAATTGCTCTTTGCCATAAATTTAAGAATATTTTATGATTGTGTAATAATTTTGTGGCAATTTTCTATCATAATTTAACTGATTTCATTGTTTTATATGCATGGGTGAGAATCAATAATGGGTAATTACTTCAAGATCTTTTTTAAAGCACAGACACATCAAAACCACATGCCAGTCATTCATTCAAAAAGTACCAAATCAATTAATCTTCAAATCATTCAACCGATTCATCAATCAATCAATGAGAAATCAACCAATCCATCAATCAATCAATCCGTCCGTCCATCCATCAATCCATTAATCAATCCATCAATCCAATCAGCCCATCAATCTATCAATCCAATCAGCCCATCAATCTATCAACATGAATATTCGTTCATGCATGCTTCTGGGTCATCTTTTGTATGTGTCACACTCAATGAAAGGATTTGCATTTGCATCAATGAGGACAGGCTGGAAATTTTGTCATTAACGATGCAAATCCTTTTATTATCTATCAATCTATGGCTTATTTATTCTAACCCATGCATAAAGCAATGAAATCATTTAAATTATGATAGAAAATTGCCACAAAATGATTACACTATCATAACATAATCTTAAATTCATGGCAAAGAGCAATTTGTTTGAATGGGAGTACTTATTCGGTCTGCTGGTTTAATTGTCTCTCTTCTTTCAAATTGGCGCAAGCCATTTTTGACACTCTGTACAAAAACAGTCAGTGTTCGCCCAAGCGTGAACGAAAATTTGTTTTGTTAGTGGCACTTGATAGATGAGACCATTGGGCATCCATCGACATGAAAAAATCTTCTAAATATATACAAATGTAATTTTGAAAAAATGTTCAAAAGTGTAACGCTTTTTTTGATACGCTCTGTATAAGATTCTAGAATGCAAAAAAAATAAAATGTTTAGACAACTGCTAAAATGGCAAACATCTCCCCTCTCTCTTCCCTACCCTTCTTTTTCCCCTACCCATCTCTTTTCACTCCTCCCTCTCTCTCTCTCCTCTCTCTTTCCCCCTCTCTATATCCTTAGTTACCATGGAGACGAGATGAAACGCGAATCTGGTGAATCGATCGATATAAACTGAATAATCTTGAGACATGGGAAATGTTGAAAATGTGAAATTCTATAGATGGAAAAAAAACTTAATTTAGTCTCCTTCTTATACTTTGTCTTATTGTATGGTTCCAGCCAATTCGATTTTCGCCATACAATTCATACAGTACATTCGGGTATCACCTCCATTTTGATCATACAACAAAACTGTACATATAATAACAGTGGAATATATAGCTAGAATCGGGGAGGGGGGCGGGGCAAAGATTGTCAGTGACAATACAAGCACACAGTCTATAATCCCTCGGGTTTTCGTTTCATTTTTAAAAACAATATTCATACAGAACCAATGTATGATTATATACAATAATACATTGACACCTTATTTGGAGAAAAAAATGGAAAACTATGTTTTCTCACGGTGTTTTCCTATATTATATACATAATGTGTTAATTTTAACGGTTCCATATACGGTCCAGGCTCCAGACTATTGCGTCTTTTTTTAATTATAGTTCATGAATGTAGTATTATTTATATGCAATATTTATTGTGTGTACCTAACCACAGTACGAACTAATTTTTATAATCAAGATAGTTCTACAATACCATCACATGGTTTCAATTCCTCTTTGTCTTTTCGTTTATTTATAATAAATAATTTTATGTTTCAAAATCACACTAATGTATGCAGAAGCAGCAAAACCAACGTACAAACACGTATTAAATGGGCCGTGCGAACGAGTCAATTTACAAAATTATTACAACAAGACAATCACAAACTCATCACTCACGTATTTTTTCGTTTCCTGATTATGATTTTAAAACACAATATTTACCATAACCACCAATGTATAAGTGTTATGTAAATAAGGCTCCAATCAAATAGCGGCGTACCCGTGTTTGAACCATGAGCTAACGTGAATACGTACGGTATTATTTATGTATTTCTTGATACTTTTCTTCCCATGTTTGGGGCGGTGGAGCATTTTTTTTTTACCATAACGTATCGATGGTAATATTCATGATTTTAAAATACAAATTATTAATTTCATTAAAATGTACACAAAATCATGTACAAATTGTCAACAACAACAAAAACAAATTTAATGTTAAGGCTATATAGGCCCATCAATCTGTGTCGTATATTTCCACTGCCAAGTAAGCATGATAAGACGGGGTATAAGCAAGGAGGACTGTATAAGAAACTCCTTGGTATAAGATTGCCTGCAAAGAGCCCAAATCAAATTTGGTAGTACATGTATGTATATTTTTCTGATTAATCTTCCCTCGGGGGATGGGGCACATTTTTAAAGGGGGTGATAGGGTAGTGTGCATGGGCTTACTTAATGGGAATTAGTGGGAACATATTATGTTATTGGGGCATACTCTTTCTTCCTACATGGTTGCCAGTTGTGTATTTTTATTTTAAATTTGTTTTACCCCCTTTAGCTCCGGGCTTTAGCTACACCACTTACAGGGGGGCAAGCATCTTCTCGGATGGGGGGGGGGGGGGGGGGGGCACGGGGTTACCCCTCTGCTTAGTCACTCCCATGCACGTTTCCTTCTCCCTGTAAGAGGAAATATAACTAAACTTCCCGACATTCAGGTATTTTTAACCGCCATTTTAAAAATTATATATAGCTTTACTTTGTCTAATTACTAGAAAGCGTTTTTAAACAATGATTTCATTGAATAATGAGTCATTGTCATTGCCAATCACGATTTGTGAATCCATTTTTATAATAAAGATGGGATGATCGCATATTTAGACTCCTCATACCCAGCTACATAGTTTAAGAGAGAGCCCCTAAATGTTGTTATATAATATAACATAATATATTGTCCTCAGTAAAACTCCTTTATGAATAAATTTAACTGACATATTATCATGGGTGATACAGAAGTATCAAGATGATGACATTTATATTTTTCATACACAATTATTATGAGGGGAACGACCCACAATGATATCCTATTTTTATATTCCATGTCGATCCCCATGAATTATCGTATACCAAATAGCATCTCAGTGACTACAACATATATTTGCTTTATTTGTTTAATATTTCATTATATGAGTGGCAGTATGCATCATCTTCTGACTTCGGTGGGGGGGGCGAAGGAGGAGGGGAGGACAGTTGCACATCTTACCTCTTACAACGCCACTGGAAAATAGTTGAATATTTTGCAGATGAAAACACTGTTTCGCCTGTCAGGCGAATTTTGCTTCTTTCATGGCCAGATTTACCTTTTTTTCTCTCTTATAAGATTATATTTCTAAGTACATAATTGTCCACCTGTAACTTGAATCACTAAACAAGGTTACGATTTCGAATGCGCGCAACTGTATACTGGGACCGACAGTGCTATTTTATTTCCCAGTTTCATCATGTTCGTGCAATTAATGAGTTGGTAGTACCATGGACCCTAGTAGGATCCATGTTTGTACAAAATTCCAAATAATGTAAACGCATCTATCTAATTCCTTAAAGGGATCTAGTAATTTTGTTGACATGTGCAACAACTGAAGAAGGGTTGATACCAATGTGTATTTCTGTAATCTGATGTGTCCACTGAGTGATAAATTCCATGATAAATGAGTGTCATATGTCATATGTATGGTGATATGAGTGTCATATGTCATATGTCATATGTATGGTGATATGACCCATGCAATAATGAGCGAAAATGGAAAGGGATATTCGCGAACTCATTGCACTGAGTCTGAACACAGTTTAAATTCTCCAGTGGAGAATTTAAAATCCGTACACTTCAATCAGGAATATCTTTTTAACGAAATAAAAGAGCATTTGAGAGTTCCATGTGTGTATTGGTAATACGAATGCATGTAAGTTTTAAGTAAGTTTTGTGGATTTTGACAATGTTACTATAGAATATAGATCCCTTTAATTTAATTCGAGAGACAAGATTCTGCGGGTGGAGTGAGGAATGGGTATTATGTGAGACGTGAGTAATATCATTACACCCTTTGCTCGGTCTGTTGTCACTTCATCTCCATGGTGATGGTGACGAAATGAGGTCTGACTTTATATTTGACTCTGTGTGTATACCCGAGAAGGATTATTTACACAGACAAAGACAAGTACGCACGCACGCACACACACACACACACACACACACACTCTCACACACACACACACACACACACACACACACACACACACACACACACACACACATACACACACACACACACACACACACACACACACACACACACACACACACACACACACACACACACACACACACACACACACACACACACACACACACACACACACACACACACACACACACACACACACACACACACACACACACACACACACACACACACACACACACACACACACACACACACACACACACACACACACACACACACACACACACACACACACACACACACACACACACACACACACACACACACACACGCGCACAAACGCACACACAAACACACGCATACATACAAACAAACAAACAAAACACACACACAATATGTTCATATATTTTATGCTAATTTCGAATATTTAACGTAGTAATTATAGAGGATTACATTTATGGCAATCAGGTACATATTCTTTTTCACACTGATAGCTTTTTAACGGTTTGCTTGATGATGTTCTTTGATACATGAGAACTACCCCACAACTTCAAAAATTTGGGCTTGTATAATCATGATAATAGGGGACGGCATCTTATAAAAGACCATAAGGATAATTATGCCACATGAGACTATATACAAGTCCTCTTTGTTACATAAATAATCAAGGTGTAGATTTTAATATAGAGATAATATATCTATGTATTTTGTTTGTATTATTTTTTTTTCGGGGGGGGGGGGGCTGCTGATATAATGTATACATATATTGTCATTATTTAACACAATGAGGGAATGGAGAATAATTATATCAATTGTACTTCCTCGTCCATAAGTATACTGCATTGTATGTTATATAGATCACATTCATTGATTATGAAATATGATCATGCTCATTTCGTTACTTACATAAATTACATGATTTGTTAGTAATTTCACTTTCTGGTCCATTGATGGCCATATTTTATGAAAATGTAATAAATACACTTGCCAATATATAATGAGAGTAATACGTAATGTTAATTAAGTGCACCGAGCTTTTGATAGTCGACACGACTCGGTTTCGTTTCTAGGCCTATTAAAGCACCGACTAATCAGTTGCATCGCTTAGTGGGGGGGGGGGGGGGGGGGAGTTGCAAGGGGACACTCCATCCTACTCCTTGAGGGTCCGAATTCTTGCCGCTGCTCCTCCCCTCCCCACTAGATATCGATATGCGCGAATTTCATTTCACCAGGAGAGGGGGGGGGGGGGGGGGGGGGGGGTGAGAAAATATCACCCCCCAATCAATGAAATCAAATGTTCACATATCTAAACCTATGCCTCTCCCTTTATGCGGGGGCAGATGATAAACAAATGGATACCATATTTTCTATGTTTGCCAAATATAGGCAATGCTGCGTTTTCCGTATAAAATATTGCAAAAAAAAAAACTCCACCGTGCTCGAAAGGTATCAAAAATTACAAATGACTAAGTAAATAGCCTGTTATCAATCAAAAAGAGCCGTTAAAAATCAAGAGGGCGCCCTCTAAACGCTCATCGGTTTCAAGTTTCAACCATTTAAAATGAATAGTGGTTAGATAGAGAGATAATCAACAACTATTTAAAAACCTCTTTTGTAAATTTTTGAAAAGAGGAAGCATTTTTTTACATTTGTTAACGGCTGGTTCAAAATTATCGAATAATTGTGGGGCCCCACAATTATGAGAAATGATTATGTTTTGGGATATTTCAGCCATTTCTGAACCGATTTTGATCATATAAAGTTTATTCTGTCATTGAAATTGTATGCTCTTTCGAATTTAACACTCGGTTTTTCATTATCTCACAAAACAATTATTTTGTGTAGCGCCCTCTATACCAAAACTCAACTATATCTTTAATGTAATGGTGGGTATATTCACCGAATTAAAGATCCCAATTACAACCATTCCCTGACAAGGTGCATAATAATTATAGCTCTTTCCATTTTGCTCAAACTAAATAAAGTTGTTGTTATGGATCTTCTAACTGAAAGAAAGCTGACATGTTGAGTCATTTTTAAGATCACACGCGGTTCCGTGACAGTTGCCCTGGTGGCAAATTAATGCTCCACTATATACATTTTCTATTAACCAACAAAGATGTGTAATCCTTTATAACAAAATCCCAAATAAATGTCCTGGCCATGACCCTTATCCTACACCAGGTGATAACCGGGTTATGTTAACCCCATAACTAAAATAAAAGGAGCAGTTGACGCCGGAGCAAAAGTTGTGTCATCAACTATTCAAACCAAACATTTGCCGATGATTCAGAATCATCAGTCTTGTCTGCATGCAGCTAGACTATAGCTGATCATCATGAGCTGATCGACAAGATCGGTGCATGCTTGGACGGAATTATTGGAGAAAATCAGATATATCCGGCATTTTCGCTGCACGACTAATGAATAGTAATGATTTTGGGATGTAATAATACTGTGAGGTAATTCTTGATTGTATTGTATTGTTGGTAGTCTCTAAAGATTTGGGGATGCAATATATATACTGTGAAGTAATTTTGACTTTGTATTGTATTGTTGGTAGTCTCTTGCCCCCACCCCCTCCCCTTTAGCTGTTCGACATTTGGACCAAGTTATTATATACATCACATCTCGTGATGAAATATCAGAGTTCGTAATAATTATGTGTGGCGGGTTATTAATCTTGAAGGGTCATCTCTCCCCGTGATTTGTTTCCTCGATGCTATCCCGATAATTTACACATTGGATTTCGTACTACATGTATACGAGTGTGTCTGCATGCATGCCAATATAAGAAATGGCTCGATATTTTTTTTTAGTCAGTAAGAAGTGATACGTATGTACATCAACACAGATTCAATTTGAGTAAACATGACGGGCGAGTTACATTCGTGTGTTTTTTTTCATATTTAACTTATTTGTATTGTTTATATGATAATGCTTGTAATATCTGTGTATTTTTATATATTGTACGGGACCCCTTTGAAAATCAGTCCCACCCATTTGTGGAAATAAATAAATTAAAAAATAAAATAAAAATAACATTACAATGCTCAGAATGGAGTCTTTTAATAATGGAGCCGAGCTTTCGAACCAAGCAGGTTATTTATCGAGGCGTAAATGGCAGGTATATAATATACCGTATAACATAACTAAACATAGAACTATAATAATACAGTACATAACACAAGTAGAATGAAAGGGTAAAACATGCACAGGCTATAGAGTAAACAAGAAAAAAACAGGAAAAGCAAAGTTAACATGGTTAAGGGGTTAAAAAATAAATATTTAATGAAATAATTCATGAAATATCGTGGTTATATATAACTACGTTTGGCGGGTTTGAAGGGTCTGTTTCTTCTATCATGCAATCCCTATAATTTATAAATTGGATTTTATACTCGATTCGCGTTTGTTTGTTTAAGTAACAGGTGATTATATTCACATCAGCACATACAGTACGTACATAATTTGAGTAAACATGCGGCGGATTACTGTAGAGCAACATTATTACAACAATGTTTGAATGGGGTGGGGATCTAGTAATATTATCAAAATCCACAAATCTCACTTAGAACTATGGTTTTCTCAAACCTTTTTCTAGTCGTATTACCAATAAAAAGATGGAACAGGTACAGGCTTTTTTTTCGAATTTCCCTTTCGTTAAAAATATTTTTACGATCGAAGTGTTCGGATTTTTAATTATCCACTGGAAATGTACAACTCTGTACAATGTCAGTACAATGAATAAGCGAATATCACTTTGCGTTCTCACTCATTGCTTGGCTATGTATATAAGATTGATTTAACGTGAAATGTTCAAACATTATCATATCACAACAATTTTTATCAACCAGTCATCACTTTTTGCACATGTCAATACAGTTTTTATACTGGATCCCTTTAATAACATTGTCTTAGACATACTTACGTGCGGCGGGTTATCAATCGTGGGCGGTCGGTTCTCACTGATTTTTGTTTCCTCCAAGCAATCCCGATAATTTAATTTACAAATTGGAATTGGTGCAAGACAATGTCTGCTGATATTGGAAACGATTCAAATGACTCAACATTTTGGCAGTACATGGTCATGGAACACACAATATACACAACAGTACATATTGTTTAGAGTAAAACGCGAAGAATTACTATGTTTTTAAACAAATATATACGTACGTTTTGCTGGGGAGGGGTCATTATAGGTCTATTATTAAATATATAATTGCATATAATATTTCATGGAATATTATAGTGCGAAATAATTATGTGGTGGGTTATTATTACTCGTGAAGGGTCGCCTATAAGAGCTACCTGATGTATTCTTGCCAAACAAAATATATTTTGAGAGGAGTGGGGTTATGAATGCCTTTTAATAAAATAGGATTTCATGAAATATTTGAGGGAATATTATCGTTCGATATGATATATCGTGGCGGGTTATTACGGTCGTGCAGATAATGTACATCCCTGTTAAGTCCATTTACAATTCCGATAATTTACAAATTGGATTTGCTACGGCAAGTGCCTATACAGTGTATACTGATATTACATATGGCTCAACTTTTTGTCAGTATGTTCATGTAACAAGTAAATCATACAGCAACAACAACGACGACATCAACAGCAACAACAGCAACATCAACGACAACAGTATTAAGTTTTAATAAAATAAAAAAGCGAGGAGCTATAATTATGTGCCTCTTATCGTAAGAGGGGTTATGGTATATTTAGGCGTTTTAATATCATACACATCTGTGATGGAATATCATAAAGTATAGTTCGAAGTAACAACGATGGATGGCGGGTTATTAATCGTGCATAATGATATTCCATGCTTTCCGCATACAGCCCATATATTAATTTATAAATTGGATTTCGTTCACTGTGTCCCCCGCATTCTTAGAAATGGCTCGCCTTGTTATTAGTTCATTGTTTTGTACCAGGGAATACGCCCAGCAACATGGATTTCATTGATGTAAACAAACGTGGAAAGCATACAGTTATTTCATAACGGGTGATTCGGAGTTAAAGGGATAGTTGAGTTCTGGTAGAGAGAGTATAGTTTTAGTCAAACTTAATTTTAGTAACCAAAACCTGCACCATTACAAACTAATAGTTATAACTCCACCATGCTCAAAAGGAATTACAAAATTACAAACGACTAAGTAAATGCCTGTTATCATTTTAAAAAGAGCTGTTTAAACTAAAGAGGGCGCTTTAAAAAAAACGCATTTGTTTAAACCATCTAAAATAAAATATTGTGCATGTAATTTTTCGTTGAAATAGTGATTAGATAGAGAGATAATCAACTATCTAAAAACCTCTTTTGAAAAGTTTTGAAAAGAGGAAGCATTTTAAAACGAATTTTAACGGCTGGTTCAAAATTATCGAATACTTGTGGGGCCCCACATTTATTACAAATGGATATGTTTATGGATATTTCAGCCGTTTCTGAACTGATTTTGATCAAATAAAGTTTATTCTGCCATTAAAATGGTATGCTCCTTCAAATTTGACACTCAGTTTTTCATTATCTCACAAAAAAATTATTTTGTGTAGCGCCCTCTCTACCAAAACTCAACTATCCCTTTAACTTCATCTCATTAACAATATGGATTGATGAAAGAAAAATATGATACTATTAGATGTATATTTCCTTATACAATATAAAATGGATAAGGAATTATACATACAAATACGTCTAAACTGTTTACCTTGGTAAAATGTATAAGCTGCTAAGCGCGTTTATTATTCATGACCATCGGTAAAAGCAGGTATTTTTAGCATATTTTGTCATTACGTATAATGTATTAATACCGCCAACATTGTCATCACCAGGAAAATATTTATCTAATATATTGTCATCATATTAATTCATAATTGTAGATATAAGTTTCTGAATTCATTGTTCTTACGATGTAATCATTCGTACTTTATTTCCTTTACTTTTTATCAAACAGATTTAAACCTCGATAACACGATACAGTCATCCCAGTCATCTTCATGATTCCAATATTATATCCGCCACTTTGTGAAAGGACTTCGAAGGATCCAGCGGAATTAACCACGTCAGCGCTAACCCGTGACACAGCAATGGATCAGGTGAAACGATTACAATTTAAATAGGAGAGAGATGTTTAACGCCGATCTTTCCCCGATATTCATTTGCATCAAGCTGTCTGTCACGCCCGCCGTCCAAGAAAAATTGTAAAAAAACTCACTTCGAACTGATTGATTTCGTGACACCGAATCCCACATTAACCCGATAAGGGCTAACTCTCGACACAATCTGCTACTGTATGTATCCAATACACTGTTGATTCACCGAAATAGTGCCGGTCTATTCTCCTGCTACTGATTAATCTGCCTCCTTCAATCCTGAAGATTCTTGCAGATACCTACAAGAGGATTTGAGAGGGTTAAAACCAATCTTCACAAGTGCGTTACTTGTATAACTCACACCATCCAAGGAACAAGGAATTATTGCAGAACTTGGCAAGTAATTGGAAGAACCAAATAAAAGGCTTTCTCTGAACGGATTGATTTGGTGACGCGAAATATTGAATTAACCCACTCAGCAATCGGACAAGTCAAACCGTGATAATTAAGTTAAGGCAATGGATGTTTTACATTTGTAACTTGTGTGGCCTTGACAGCGAGAGGGTTAAATCATGTTAAACCATCAGCAGGTGTGTATAACGGGGGAGTGTGGGGTGGCCACGTGCTTCGCTCCCCCTCCCATCCTCCCCCCACGACCGGATTTCATCAGACACGGTAAGATTCCCGCCATTTTGTCTTGCATAATTGTATAGAGTCAATCAATACTTATAACAGTCAAATTAAATTTGATTTTGATTATTTTACCGACGATTATAATTTTATATTCACTGTTATATTTTCAAACATAGGGAAACTGATCAGAAATATTATAATTTATAAATGAAAAGGAGCAAATAAATGCGGTTTCCGCGGGAATCCTGATGCAAGAACGGTGCTCTACCAACTGAGCTAGAAAGCCCTTGTGTGCTTAGCTATAGTGACAAAATGCATCACTTTGGTGATCCCTCGCACATACGTTGATTTCTTATATAAATTATTCTGGTTTGTGTCGGGTTGATAACAGCTCCTAACCGTCTCGAGCCGTTAAAGGGGTTTCAGGGATGAACAACCAGCACAAGTAGCTTTCTAGCTTAGCTGGTAGAGTACCGGTCTACCAATCCGGAGGTCTCGGCTTCGAATCCCGATGTCCCTATTTTCTTTGTTCATGTATTTATTTATAATTCAAAATGACAATATATATTGCAGTAATAAAAAATAATTTTAAAACAAGAATGTGCATCCCCCAATCATTTGTTTTTAGACCCCATCTATAAAAACCACGCTACGCCACTACATACATTGTGGTAATGTAATATGAGATGGTATTGAGTATTGGGACCAACATAGGGGCACATTGTAGCTTACAGGTGCAGTATATTGTACGAGCGAGGTTGAGTGGATTTATTTCATTTAATTAAATTCGAACCAATTTTGAATCCCCATTCGTCCAGACGTCATCAGATCACATTGTAATTTTCCCGCCAGTTTCACTAGATCAACGACAGGGGACAGTGGCGTAGCTAGCGGGAAGAGGGGGGGGGGGGGGGTGGGGGGTATACGCTCACCTTGGATCTATGCCTCCAGTAACACCGGTTCGTGTGGTATACTAGAGCGCGACCGTCTAACGTCCGGTAGTCTATGGGTTGTAGCCCCAGCCGAGTAATTGAGCTTGAAAAGAATACAAAATTCCTTCTAATTTATAAAGCTAAATCGTGTGGGAACATAAGGTGGCGCGCCTCTCTTTGTTGCTGCACCCCTAGCCCACACGTCTGCTATAATTAGTGACAGTTACAGACATGAAGGGGGAATATTCCCTTCTCTCTTCTGTGCATACTCGTTAGAAGGCAGTTTGTACCATATACTATACCCAGTTCTGGTACGTAGAATTACCCGACCGGGGATTGAACCCAGGACCCCCGGTGCACGAGACAGGCGCTCTAACCGCTCTAACCGCCAGAGACGTTCAACTTCAAATAATGTAAGATAGTACGGTATGCCGACCAAGATCTAAATGGGGATATCCACATTGGTGGGGTATACATTGGTGAAGCTACGTCTGTGACGTCAGGGGATTGATTAGATATTGATTGTGTGATCCATTTTATGGTTGACAAACATTCATCAAAGGAATGCCTGAAGTTAGTTCCCCGACAACTTTCATCATTATCAAATTTTGTATAATGTTCATCTGTATGAAATCATTGTTGTAATAGTTACGATAGGGAGTGTATATATATGAACCACGCCCACCCTTCATAACAATGCAGTGACAACATCATTGCGGACGAGGTCCGAGCGGGGCAAGATTTTCCGGCAAGGGGGACACCATGAAACCAAAGTTGATTAATATAGTGTTATGAAGTTCTTTATTTCAAATCACCATCGGGGGGGGGGGGGGGGGGGGGTCAGGGTTTTATTGGATTTGTTTGGCAAATAGCATGATAGAAAAGGTCACTCTCTCCACTTTGATCAATAAATATGGACCTTTACTGTCATTTTATTCGGGGGATAGAAAAGGTCCGTGTGAGCGGGGCAGTGGCGTAGCATGGTCGGACTGATTAGGGGGTACGCAAACTATTTCAAAAATGTACCCCTTATGTTTTATATTGTTATTGTCAAATTAATGGGGGCACGTACCCCCCCCCCCCCCCCCGAACAACTACGCCACTAAGTGGGGGTGCCCTTCATATCGGAACTGACAGCAAAATCAGGGAATCATCATCATGTCCGTCGGCAAAACAATCGAGGCGGAGACCGAGATAATTGATTTAGTTATGTAAGCGGGGGTGGGGGTGTGGGGGGGGGGGTTGTCAATAAGACTGGTCATTGCCCGAGCCCACTGGTTTAGATGGCCGAGACCGATAGAAAGGGGACCTTTCTGATTTGTTTTATTTTTTTCTTTTGCGGGGGTGGAGGGGGGGGGGGGGGGGGGTGCGTACGCACCCAACGCACCCCCTGGCTACGGGCCTGCAAAGTCAAATATTCATGATTATAAACACCTATATAAATTTTCGTTGATTTCAATGTCATTTTAATTCATTGTTCTTATTCCATTTTGTTTTAACGTTGGTCTTTGCAGGTGCATTATGTACAATATGGCCGTGCGGGACGCTTATCATAATCGGTATACTACTGCTGGCGGTAGTGTGTGCACTCCTCGTCTATGGGTAGGTTTGTTTGTTTGTTTGTTTGTTTGTTTGTCTGTCTGTCCAACTGGTTGTTTATATTTAAGTTGTATGTCTGTATGTTTGTTAGTTTTTTTGTTTGGGTTGAATCCTCCTGTATATTGTGATAAAGTTTTTGCTCTAAACTAAATAACTTAGGCGACATTGGTTTGGTGTGTGCAATTCATTCAGAAAAGAAAATATTTCACGATGTAGAATAAAAAAGAAATATATTTTGTTTACTCAGTGCAGTGCAGATAATTATATAATATCCGAGTATAATTATAATGTTCATATTTTACTTATTTTCTCCCTTTTATTCTGTTCCACTCTTCCTTTCCTACTACATGTATATTTTCCTTATCTTCCTATTCAAACCTTTCTTATCTTCACTTTTTTTTTCGATCTATACATGTTCACCTCTTTGCATTCTTTCCCTCCATGATACCTTTCCTCTTTCTTGCTCTCTGTCTTTCTTTGATTTCTCTGACTCGCCTTCTTTGCCTTCTCAAGCAGACGCAAGAGATTGCAGAAGAAACAGCAGCAAGTCGGGGACGAGGACTGCGAGATGAGGAACAAGAACGCTGGTTCATCGTCAACCCAGAACCTGGTCGATGGCAACGGGGCGCGACCTCCTCCAATGGTTCCGCCAACGCAATGACCTGGAAAAGCCGCACCAGCTCAATATGACTGATTCCCGATTATTGTTAGGGCACCTAGATCATGCTGCGTCGGGGTATAGGAAGTGATGTGTTCCCTCGGAGGCTCGGACTATATAGAGACATATCCGTAGTAAGGTATATCGCAACCTCCGTCGACCACCCTTACTACGATGTAATACCTAATGACTGATTCCCGATTCCCGCGAGAGAGAAATGGAGCACTGCTGGCACCTAGAAAACGAAACAAACGATGAAACCCAAGTTATCGTTGCTAGAGCGCGTGAGCCCCCAAGAACCTTGTCAATAACGACAATGTGGCAACGGGACGCCAGATTAGCTAACCTACACAACGACCGGGAAAACCGCACAAATGCAAAGCCTAATTCCCGAGATTACTATAAAGGCACTAATTATAGACATGCAAGGTAACAATGAAAAGGGTTCTTCTACCATGCACTCACTTACTTTTTAAGGTCAGTTGTATGGATTAGATCTCATATATGGCAAGGAACTGCATATACTTTAGCCGTCTTGATTTTGTTTGGCAATTAGCCTAGATGATGATGAAGGGTATAGAGTATGTCCATAACCCAACCAAAATTATGGGCCTTACCCAGTAACAGGTACATGCATTTCCATGTAGGTGAACATGGTCTTTCCGAGCTATAGGTAAAGATAAACCAGTCAGAAAATCAAATGGCTTGTGATCAAAATCCAATAATCCAGCATGCGTTTGTAAGAAGTCGGAAACCCATGGTTTATCCGTCTGCTGTGTCGTATCTTGAGAAAGGTCTGTAAAAATGGATGGTATAGGTTAAGGCAAACCAGTAAGAAAGCCATAGGGCTCGGTCATAATAATTAAGCCTCGAATAGTGCCTGCCCTGTATGCGTAATTGTTGGCGACAAGCTTTCAATCCATATTTTACCCGTCCGTCTGTACCGTCTGAGGAGGATGTGTCACAATCGTGACAATGGAGGGTGAAGTCCCAGGTGAAGTTACGATATCCCAGTCGGAAAGACAAAGGGTTTAGGCCACAATTAAGCCTCGAGATGCTGGTGCTTGTCCAACATGCGTCGGCAACAAGTTGGCAACCCGTGCCTGTCCCGTCTGAGGAGGGTCTGTCACAATGGAGGGTAGGGTAAAGATGAACCAGCCAAAACAATAAAGGAACTGGGCCACAACAACAAGTGGCACCACCTCGAGTGGTGCTTGCCCAGCATGCGTTTGCAAAAAGTTGGCAACCCATGGCTCTATTACCCGTCTGTCTCTGCCGTCTGGAGAGGGTCTGTCCGAATGGAGGGTAGGGTAAAGATACACCAGCCAGAAATCCAAAGGGCTTGGGCCACATTTAAGCCTAGAGTAGCCTAGTGCTTGACCAGTATGCGTCGGCAACAAGTGTGCAATCTACGATTATACTCGCCTGCCTGTGCAGTCTTATTAGGGTTTGTCCGAATGGAGTGAAGGGTGAAGGTAACACAATCAACTGTGATAGGGGAATTGTGGGTTGCGGGCGGTCTGTGTCCGTTAAGATTTCTAGTCGGCGACGAATTAATGGTCAATTTGATGGCCACGTACAGCCCTCCAAGCCTGGGCAAGGTTGATTTTCTGAAGACTTGATCTTCAAAACTTAAATCTTGAACAATGTTGAAGGCTTTGCCTAACATATTTTCAACAATGATGTATTTTTCTTAGACACTCTAGATTGGGTGTGTAACCATTCCGAAAATTGCAATGATTCCTTAAATTAAGACAACCATACTACTTATATGGATGTTTATTGTGGGTCAATGGTTCTGTTACACACTTACATACCAGGCTCTTTGAATGATTGATTAAAAAGGAGGTAAATTTACCCATGTAATGTTTGTCGGGGAGGAGCCGTATAAAACGACCTTCACAGTTAGTTTGATTGAAAATGTTTAAGACAGTATTTGTTTTTATATTGCCAATTTGCACTAGTAATTTTTATATAAATAAGGCAAATGAGCGTGTAGAAAAATTTAATTTATGAAGGTATATGATGATATTCAGATTTTCCATTAAACCAATCTTGCCAATGGATGCGAAAGCCATGAAATTCTGGTGCCTTTGGAGAAAGAATGTTTATGAGTGTTTGTTCAAGTAATGAAATGTGACGATACAAATATGAATAGCTTTTATCTAAAGTAATTTAACTATGACTGATTAATGCTGCTATTTGCAGTCACTATTAGATGGTACAATGTACATGAAGATTTGTACATACTTGATCAATAATGTGAACAATTATAAATAAAACTAATCAAGGCTAAACCTGTGCAAAATGCAAAGTGCTATACATTAAAAATTAACATTTGATTAATGCATAAGTTAAATTATAATATTGACCTTTTGTAATCTTCTTTTTATAAATTCTCCCTTTCTCTGCCCATTTATCTTGTTTATTTTGTGATTCTTTTTTCCCCCTATACTCGATTTATTATTTCTTGCGTTTTGTTTTCTTGCGTTTTTTGTCCTTCTGTCCATGAAAGAAATTTAAAATTGTATTTAAAAGCACGCGCTTCCAGAATACACAATTTGGACAATATTCTACTTAAATCTTGCCTGACAAATATAAAATAAATATCACTCAATTGTAATGCTCTTTATGGTTGTAATAAAAAAGTAAGCCTAAGTAGGTGAATATTTAAAGACTTATGTAACTATATGAGACATTTTCGTATGTAAGATTTCCATGTTGGTCTTCATTTTGTAATCAGTTTGGAATTAAACGCACTTCACTTGCAAACGCATTTGGGGTCTTTGGAGAATACATGTATAATACGTATTGGATTCAGGATAATATGTCTTGTTTTGCAGTGGAAGATTTACGACAACAAATATTGTAAAATGTATTAATTGTATTACATTAATTCAAGATAAGAACGTTATTACGTAGTTCAGTATTCAGTACTCAGATGGTGTTGTTTGCAGCTGATTTGAAGTCAATGGGTGCGTTTTTATATATTTTCTTGTTTATCCCGTAATTATCATTTTGAAACATGTTTCATGCTAATCGTTTCAATTGATAAGGAATATAAAATACTTGTTAAAGGGACAGTCCCTATTTTACAAAACGTCTGAACAGTTTCCAGTTGAAGGATGGGGATGAATGAAACACACACAAAAAAAATCAGATCGAACAGCCCTATAATTTGGATTCTACGAATGAAAAACGAATGCGTCCCTCCATCAGACTATATATCGGTCAATAAAAGAGTTTAACTGATTTAGCATAATATTACAACTATATATTGTACTTATTCTTGCAAAGGTATTGTGAAGCCGACCTTTGTAAAGGTATGTCACGGAAAGAATCTCAAAAATGAAGAATATGTAATTACATGTAGTCAGTTTAAGCGAGGTTTGGTTATTTTGCCTAGTGTGCGGTCATGCTATTCTTATTTGTGCGCGGGTCACGTAGCTAGCGCGGGTCACGGAGGGGTCATGCATAGCGTTGTGGTACTTCGTGGAATCCGTGTGCGAACTTCCTCACTGGGTGAATATACATATAATGCACAATTAAAATTGGACGACGGTTTATTAGTTTTAGGTCTATAACTCCACGAAAAGGAGATTTCAAGCCCTAATTGTTTCAGGCATGCTATTAAATGACATTTTCTTTCAGATAAGACAATAACCTCGCGACTTTAAAAATTTGGCTTGCAAAAGAGGGAATGTCCCTTTAAGGGATCAACAAGATAAGAAAGACGCGCCCAAAGTTTTAAGATAATGAGGTAATGTAAGATTTCAAAATGTTGAGATTATTTTCATGACCCTATACCCATACCCCACCCCAAAATAATCAAGGTGCTATTTATGAGAGTATGTATAATATTTATATAATTATCCACAAAGGAAAATGAACATTGTAAATAAATGTAAAAACAATGAAGATTTGGCAAAGAATTGGTATCGTACGGGACTTGAATATGAAGCCTCTAAATTGCTAGACCAGTGCTATAGCGGGGCATTTGTTAGCCAACTGAGCCACAGACCACACTAGTTGCTAAGTCGTCTCAGGGTCACTTGGATGAGCCACCAATTGCATGGGGTGCTCTTTAGCTCAGTTGGTAGAGTGATGGTCTAGCAATCAAGAGGTCTATGGTTAAAGTCCCACTATACACCAATTGTTTTTGCTCTTGTTATTGTATATGTATTTGCGAGTTTGAAGAGAAACAATTATTTTATTTTAGCATATTTCCTTGTAACCTATTACTGTGGAACAATTTGTTTTTGTGGCTTAACAAGACATTTGATTAGCTCCCACTACTACATGTAAAATGTTTTGCAGAATGTGTTATATACAGATGCAAAATGTTATATGCATTTTCAATTGCAACAAATACAGTCAAACCTGCCTCCTTTGCAATTTTTTTTGTTTGTAACCCGTTTATAGTGGTCACCTGTCTGCAGTGGCCACTATTCAAGTTTCACTTTTGCGGTCACATTACACAGGTTTGACTGTATGTTTTGTAGCACCCAACACAATAATTGTCAAACATGCACACTCACACACACATACACACCAGGTCCCAGTGTACTGTTTTTACATACATGTCGTCTTATGACAAGGCCTCACTTCTGAATGTCAAAATCTACTGATGAAAGATTAGTAGAGGCGCGCAGATAGTGGCTGCCGACTTTCATGTGAAGACTTGCCCAAAGTCTAGGGGGAGCATGCCAGCCTATATCTTTGTATCATTGGAGAGTTAAAATTAAAGGACTGTAATTCTACATAAATCATACAGTGGAACTTCTTTATAATGAGCTCTGTTATAACGAGGTACCTGATATAGCAAGGTAATTTAAGGTTTTATGTATTTTAAATATTTAAAGCCCTGATACAAGAGAAATGTGATATAACGAGGTAAATTCAATGGGCCAAAGGTGCTTGTTATAATGAGGTTTCACTGTATTATGTTGTGCCCAGTTTGAATTAATATTAGCCTACCACTGTACATGTAGACTGCACGTGTCGAGATTTGTACAATAAAAAAGGGGAAAATGCAACATGTAAATGTCTGTTTGTTTTCTGTTTTAATATAAGTTTCTGTTCTTATCAAAGTGATTTTTTTCAAGACAACAAAGTAATGGACTGAACTTACTACAGAAAACTTCATTCAGTAATTTTGAAATAACATTAGGAAAAAATAATAATCTAAATTAAGCTGGACAGAAATGGCCCAATATTTCGTTGTCGATCATCTTCATACCCAACATAATGTCACACACGGGATAAAAAATAAATCAAAATGTGTTCGGCTTCCATCCTATGTCAAGCCTTTAAAAAGCGAAAGAAAATATTTGAGACATTATTCAGAGATATTTCTTAAAGTAACTTGTAAAAAAAAAAATTATTTATAAATAACTTTGCATGAAAAATCAATAAAAAATCAACTCCATATATCCATGTACATAATTTACATAACGTTACACTTCAAAATACACCAGCGATTACTCTGCAAGTAATATACACAATTGGAGAAAACAATTCAGAAGGATTCACTCTCCATTCGCATTAAACTGAATGGTAATTGAAGGGAAACCGATACAAGAGAAGTGATGCATACATTATAAATCATTAATTAATGGCTAGCTCATGTTAATTTCACTATGAGTTCTTATAAAACTGGGTACATGTACAATGAAACACTGAAAGTAGTTTTCTGGCTGTGATTTTCTCCGAAAACATGCTCATCGATTGTAAGCCATCAAAGAAAACGATATGCAATACAATTTGCATGACAGTTTTTTTGAGTAAGAATATACTAGCCAGTAAGGTCATTAGTTCATACACAGAATAGATGTAGTCAAAAGCCAAAACAATGTACAATGTAGTTCTGTTTTTTAATACCATCATGCAACCTTTCAACAATGCTTGGGTTCTGTTGTGGCGTGCATGTTAACTCATTGCCTAGGGGAACCTGGTGGGTCCTGTATTAACTCTATAATTGTGATTACAAACTGAAATTAAAAAAATTGCTTCACACTTTCTGTTGTTTTTGTTTGTTTAGGGGGGGGGGGGGGGGGGGATGGCCACTGTATGAAATACATGTACACAGGGATGCCAGTGAGCTGCAAGTGGGGAGCCCGGAAATGAGTCATGGTACTTGATTTCTATCAAAAGTTATTAGAATAAGCCTGAATCCAGTCTTTTGCTTGAACACACATCCCTGAACACAATATACACTCTTATATACCATACATTTACAATGATTCTGGGTACCTCATTCCCTACAAGCAAATGTAAAACACGTAAAACAATAACAATATATTTGTTTTCTCTTTTTTGCAACATATGATTTGTTGAAAACAAAATCAAACGGTAAGTCAATAGCCCCACAAAGAATACAATAGGTGTAACTATTTTTTTCTTCTTTTGTCTTGTCTTATGAAGGGTATCTCTAGGAAGTGCCATGTTTTTAAATATTGTCAAAAACGATTCTGACATCTCTTCTCACACACAAAAAAAAGAATTACAATTTGTTTTCCAAATGTAAGCTTCCAAAAAGACCCTTTTTTTAAAATCACATTTCAGTAGTAAGGCATCACCATTATGGGGGCACGTGTGTCCTTCAGCAAGACACTTTATCCACATTTGCTGCTCTCAACCAGGGTGTAGTAAATGGGTACTTTGCAGGAATTTATTCCTTAAAATGCTTGAGCGCTTGACTGTAATAAAGCGCTATAGAAAATTGGACAATTATTAATTATTATTAGATATGTGTAATATGTGAACATTCAGTGGCAATCTTTTTTCCACTGTGAATGATACACATATAGCACACTACATGACTTCCCATCAGAACAGAAAGTATGAAGCTGGAACTTGGTGGAAATTCAACCAACCAATGGCAATACAAATCATACTCCAGTACAACTGTACAAGTGTAAAGGTCAATGAACTATCCTACATCTCATGTGGGTCAAGGGTCAATAAACTTTGCAGAGGATCAAGACGATGGCGGGGGAAATTTCTAGTCTTTTTTGTTGTTGTGTATTTTGAAAAGATAAGCAAATTTTGAACACCCATAACTTTTAATATTGAGGCATTCACCATTCTCTACCAATCATATTAGTTATATAAAAGTTGTTATTTTTTTTTTTTTGTGTCACATGAAAAGAAAGAGAAACTGTTAATCCAATGCTCCAATCACCCGTAATATGAAAATAATGAATCATGACAAAAGCTGACATAGTAAAATCTGAATATATATATGTAAAAGGATGCTTAGGCATTACTACATGTACAGTGGAACGTCATTATAAAGAGGTCCTTGAGATCAAGAGAAATACCTCATATCAGGTATCTTTTTATGTCAGGGTTAAAAAACAAAAGAAGATAACGAGCTGGGACCAGCAACATTGCATTGTTACATCAGGGTTTTGTTATATCAGAGCTCTTTATAACGTGGTTTCACTGTCCACACGTTGAAAGACAACACTTCATCATTATGATCATCCCGACCAATTATCCAAGGTTGGTTATACAGTGAACCTGTGAAATTATCTTGCTGTATCAGGTACCTTGTTATAAAGAGGTTCCACTGTACTGCGATACACATGCCCAGGGCACTGGCCCATGGCCACCAAAGTTTGGTTTACACCAAATTTTACTTGCCCCAACTGGGCAACAAAATATAACAGAATTGTTCCAAATTTGTCTTTGTTGTGGGCCATACAAATCTGGTTAGAGAGCCAACCAAAACTCAATCAGTCTTGATTTTACTTGCCCGACATGTCAGTCAGTTTAATTACGGAATGGGAAAAAAATAACTTATATATGATATCTTTACACAATGTCAATGAAAATTGCTGCCACTGAGAGGTAACTTTTCATTAAAAAAGATGTTAATAAAATAGTTTGACTTTAAAAAATTTGGACCGATTACTAATCTATTCATTCAAGGCATTTCTTTCAGTTACAAGTGATACACAATGGCGACTTCTTGCTTGATACACATACAAAATAGATCCAATAATACAAATCAACGTTCTCTAAAACTTACACACCAATGAAAATACTGAAATAAACAAACGCGACAAAATACAGAATAACTCTGAATGCCAAAATATCAGCAATCAAAAGATTGACCGACTTAAAATGTTTTATCACACAACCATTTGTTTTCCTCTCCATAACATGCAGAAAACAATTTTCATGAAATAATTCTGGAGTTCATCTTTGATGTACATTTTTTTCTGTTTTCTTTCCAAAGAATTTTTTTTACATCTGTTTTCCCTCTTTTCTTTACATCCTCTCCATGCTAAACTTTCACTGTGAATCATATATGATTTGCAAATATAACCCTTGTATTCACATATTATAATCATATATATAATTAATTTTTTTACAAGACTCAATATTTTTTCACAGGTAACACTAAACAGTCATTGCCAATTTTCGTAAGCTTTTCTTTTGAACAACTGCCAAATTCAACAAGCTAAATTGCCACATTTTTGTTGTTTTCTTCTTCAGTTTCAACCATGAAAATGTATTGGACCTATAATTCAGTACTGAGCATGTGATAAATAAGTCTTCTTCAAAAAGTGTGAAATTATATTCATTATAACTATGTCTCTTACAAATTATTACAGGTATTTATGTGTATTTGGATGAATGGTAGATACATGCATTTGTTTTTTACCCAAAATAATACAATGAGAAAATTACATAGAAGCACTAGTATTACTAATGCTATAAAATACTAAAAAGATTTACATAAACCATCCTGTCTATTATATACTTGGCTCACGTAACCACATACCATCCATACTATCTAAGAGAAAGTCACATAACAGCCTTCCCAAGCGCATTTATATATCACATCACAGTTTCTTTTCAGCATACTTCATCACATATTCACTTCTCTAGCAAATACAACATGATTCATGATTATTCATTGGCACCACTTTATTTCTTTTTGTAAAGTTCAGTAAGATGGCTTCTTAGTTCATGTCTAGAAACGTTAGCAGTAAAGTAGTCAGGCCTCAAGAAACAAAGACCATGAAAAACTTGTCTCCAGACTTGCTCTTCATGACTTACGTTGCTCAGATGTCACAATTCCAGAGGCCTATGAATAAAGACAAGGCCCAAAATAATGTTGCAAAATTGATTTTCCGTACATCACCAATTACAAAACACTACTCTTGAAAGGTGGCAGACCTGCACGTTGTCACTAATGTTTTGCTCAGATATCACATTTCCAGAGGCCTACAATCACTACCGAGAACATTTATCACTTCCAGAGAACAGTCTCGACTACATCATTGATAACAAAATAGTATTCTTCAAGGTGGCAGAGGAGGTCTCCTTTTAGGAGCTGGGATCGGGGGAGGGGGAGGTGGCCTGTCGTTCAAATGGCCTCCTCTTGGCAGCGGAGGGTGGAAATCCATCAACACAGACATATCAATAGTAGTCAGGTTCGGCTTGGGTGGGGGAGGTGGTGGTGGAGGGGAAGGGGAGGCATCCTGAGAAGGAAGAGGGGGGCAGTAGCCGTGCTTCCTCTTGGAGGAGGGGTGCTTGGGAGGTGGGGACGAGTGGGGAAACGACTGCTTAATCGTAGGCGGCATGGGAAGGTTGAGCAAGGACTGGTTGGCGGGCAACGCAGATTCAGGGGTTCTCCTCATGGTGGGAGAAGACAGTGTTGCAGGCGACGCGTCCGACGCACTGGACATCCCGGGACTACGAGGGCGTTTGCGGTGGCCATCCTTGCTCCGGTGATGACGCGATTTGTGCTTGTGGTGTGAGCGGTGGTGGTGATGGTGGTTACTCGCCCCTTCTCGCTCCCTGCTAGACTCCCTGGGCGATGCATCGTTAATCTTGCTCAGGTTCAGTTTGAGCGAAAGACTCGGCGAATCGCTGCTGGGGTTTGGTGGAGGTGGAGGTGGTGGTGGCGGCGTCTTTGCATGGCTGTGGTCGCTGCCATTGTTAAAGGAGTTTGACAGGCCTTTGATTTTGAGCTTGATCCCTTTGGATGTGGTCAAGACGGTGTGAGGTGACCCGATATTTTCTGTTTTCTGTTTCTTGGCTGGAGCCATATCACCACTCCCTTCTGCCAAATCATTCTCATGGGGAATCTTTTGGAATGCAGAGGGGGATTGATGGCGGTGTTTATGGGATCGTTGCTTTTTCTCTTCCTTTTTCTGCTTGTGTTGCTCCCTTCTTCTTTCCCTTTCCCTTTCCTTTTCCCTTTTCCTTTCTGCAGATTCCTTGTCCCTTTTACTTTCAGCAGGGCTATCTTCACCCTCATCAGGAACGGATGACAGAAGGTTCAACAGTTCAGCACGCTTTGCTTCTAGTTCTTTTTCATCATTAGGCAGATCAAATGGAGCTATGGGTTTAGTATCACTTATTGCAGGAGAAGCGACCTCCACAGGATAACTTGTCTTAGGTACAGTTCGTTCAGTCTTAACACTGACAGGTGTGGGAGCTTTAATGGAAAGACCAGCATCGTTTTTCTCCTTCATGACATCTTTCTTGACATCCCGGTCCATGTTTTTGTCCCCTTCCAGATCCTTGATGACTTCATCCCTGAAGAATTGGTCTAACATGGTTAGAGCTTCCTGAGTGACTTGCTCCGGTTCTGATGTCTGTTCCTGTTTTACAGGAGGTATATGAGGAACAGACGATTCAGAAGTCCGATGTGCAGAAGTCTTTTTACTGACCTTGCTTGATTGATGTGGGTATCCTGGTCTTTCACCCTCTCTATGTGATTTATCGCTCCTCTCACTACCTTTTACTGATGGTACACGACTTCTGCTCTCGCCTTCTTTCTTGACAATGCCAGACCCACTTGGCTTTTCACTCTTTATAGATGTCCCATCTTTGCTCGAGAGTGGAGTTGTGTCATTTTCTGGCTTAACATGCTCTCTCTGCTTGACAGATGAATATTTGCTGGCATCTAGAATGGAAGGATGAGGAACAAGGCTCCCGTCTTGGGGTTTCATCCCATGGCTTGCTGAGACTTTCTCCCCAGGAGGTCTTTGAATGCCAGAGTGTTCCCTGCCACTGCTGATAACCTTGAGTGATCCTGAAGAGCTTCTCTCCTGGCTGGAATGTAATCTTTCTGGTCCAGAAGGACCTCTTGTGTGACCAGAGGGAATCTTGTCCTGGCTTTGGGAAGTCCTTCCTGGTCGCGCAGCATTCTTTTCTTGACCATGTTTGTCGCGAGATGGAATCCTTTCGTGACCCGGTATTCTGTCATGCCCAGTGTGTAACCGCTCATGCGACGAAGAACGCTTTTCTTGACCACTCTGTAACTTTTCATGCAATTTGCTCTCAGAACTACTTTGACTTTTGTCTACACCAGGAGGGCCAAGCTTTTGCCCCGACTGTCTTGAATCTTTTGATGCTGGCCTACTTGCTGCCATACTTGCAAGATCAACCTTATCACTTGGAACCCGAGTACTATCTTCCCGTTTCATTTTCATCTCCTTCTCCTTTCTCTCGCGTTCTTTCCGTTTGTACTCCTCCAATGACACCTTCCGCGGTTGTTCCGCAGCAAGGGCTGATCCAGCAGAGGTTGAGGCTGAAGCCTTCTCCTTGGAAGTCTTGTCATCCTTGGAAGTCTTGTCATCCTTCTCAGCAGCAGTCTCGTCCTCCCCTTCCGAGTAGTTGTCGAAGCCTGTTGCCGGTGTGTTGGTGTCGTGGGACATGTCATAGGGGGCCATGGCGGCGGTGGCGGGTACTGAACCCTCACCCTGCGAGGACCCTGCTGTGTGACCGCTGTCCGTTGTGGAGTGACCTTCAGTCTTCAGATGTTTTCCATCCTTCCCCTGGAAAATGAACACAAAAAGACAACACATTTTGTTAGTATTGTTGCACAGTGTACTTTGAACATGACAAAGATTAAATATACTTCAGTAATGTTACATGGTTTATATGAAGAACATATTGAAGCAATTTTGTATATAGTATTGTCTATGAAGGTGTCAACTAAAAAAGAATTGGCTACATTGGCACGATTTGTACACGTATATAAGCACATAAGTTATAAACGAAGGAATTCGGATACGTTTGCATTTTTATTCGGAACAAATATCTCGCAATATAGAGCGCTTTCTCTTGAGAGCAGGATCCTCCAAACGGCCTAATCCGCCGGAAGCTGACAGGCCTGAAACTTTTAAGTGAATAACCATCCGAGAAAAAGAAGAAAAAACAAGCAAACTGTGGCCAATTCTCAAACGATTTATAAGTAGCTGGGCCAACGTTCCGTTTACGTTCGCATGTAATAGACTAATACGTAGTCAGTATAGTACGATAAGACAGTATTGAACAAGCGCTAGAGTTTTCGTTCCTGTACTTCGGGAAAACTAATTTTTTGCTCGAAACTGAGGTAATTCTGAATATTTGTTAACTATATTTCCGTAAATATTGTTACATAAATCCATCAAAGCATCGATGTTTGTTTTATTATCGCCATATTAACAGATGAATTAAAGCGTGAAACACTGCATTTTTGTTTCTCTGCTCTCGCATGTTTGTGCCTTGGCAGATCGCGTTACGTTTTGAGACTCGATCGAGAGAAGATTGTGCATTCATTCGGCAATAAGATTTGTCGTATTTGTTGAGGCAAATAATGAAATTGGAATTATGACAATGGTGTCTGCAAATATGGGGAAATTGTCGTGAATTTATTGATTTTAGTTTACACATGGGCCATGGGCATGGCGGTATGATCTCATCAAAATGTACGCCTGTCGCTTGGCGAGAACCCCGATTTGATTCATATTATACAAAAACAATTCTTTGTATTGTTTAATATAACATTCCAAACGGTTCCGTACAGTTACAATATGGCTTTCAAAAAGTAGCCCCCTTTTTTCAAAAGTAGCCCCCACTTTTATTAAAGTAGCCCCTTGGTTTTTTGAGGCAATGGGAAAAGTAGCCCCCATAAAAAAAAAGTTAATTCCTACGTTGTATGGCTACATTAGTCCTCTGACATCTGACATTCAGTTTTTTGCCATTACAAGCTATTTTAGCATGTATTTATAGAGTCCTATGACCTTGACCTTTGACCTCATGGACCCAAAACTGTATGGCTCCATTGGCTCCCTAAGATACATTCAGGTACCCAAGTTTGATTGAAATCTGACATTCAGTTCTTAAAGGGGACCACGAGGCAAAGGACAACACATTATTATATGTTTTGGTACCGTTTTGTGATATCAAATATATACCCAACATTTTGCAAAGGGTTGTGTAATTCATAAACAAAGCAATTAATTTCCACCACTTACGGAACCACGGCTATCTTTTGGTTCCACACGGGCCAGGCATTTGCGAGTGCGCCAATGCATTACACGCGTACGTCAATAGAATCCCGGATGATTCGTTCGGTCTGCACAGAGCGCCGCTGGCCGCTAGTCTGCGCATTCAGACCGCATGGCCGCATGGCTGAGAATGGTGATGTGTTTTCCAATTATGTATTTTTTCTGAAAACATATTTTTGTGAACTTATTGAAGGAATGGAATACTAAAGATGTTACCTTTCTATAATTATATTATTATTTTGGGGTAGTGGTACCCTTTAAGATGTTGCCATTACAAGCTATTTTTGCATGTATTTATTAAGTCCTGTGCCCTGTGCCCTTGACCTCATGACCCCCAAAATCTAATCACATTGGGCCGTATGCATAAAACGTAGCAATTGCTTATAAGCAATTGCTTCAAGCACAAGCAAGAGCTTGTCAAGCAAAAGATCAAGTTCAAGCAATTGCTTAATTTCGTATGCATAAGCTTTTGCTTGTGCTGAAACCTTTTGCTTACACTGCCTAAGCAATTGCTTACGTGTTGAACAAAGCATCGTTATGGTTGTGCGAACATCGCACTGCATAACAAAGGGGATTCGTAGTGTATGCAAACGTCGTGTAGTCCCTTGCATAGCAGCTTTCCCTGGTCGTGCCCAACCTGGCAACAGTATTTTTATTACGCAAATATTTTCAAATCATGAACAAAATTGCCTACATGGATATAAATGTCTAAAATAACAGCCATTTGATTAAATATGTAATCACAACATAACCTCTGGAACCAGGAGTTCTAAATCATCCTGAAACGGTATGAAAACTTGATTCTAAAACGCGAATGTCCTTAGTAAGCAAGAGCTCAAGCTGGTCTGGAGGTGCTTGAAAAAAACGCAAGCAATTGCTTATCAAGACAAGTAAAAGGTTCGTTTTATGCATACGGTTTTAAGCAATTGCTTGTTTGGTTAGCAATTGCTTACGAGCAGTAAGCAATTGCTTGTGCTTGTAAGCAAAAGCTTTTGCTTGCAAGCAATTGCTTGTTTGTGTGCATACCGATTCAAGCAAAAGGCTAGCACAAGCAATTGCTTGTTTTTATGCATACGGCCCATTGTCACCCCAATATGTACACTCATACCACGTTTGAAATTGATCCTTCAACCGGTACTTGAGATATCGCGAGAACGAAAACGGGACGTACATACGTACTGACGTACGTACGTACGGACGGACAGACGAACAGACGGACAACCCGAAAACATAATGCCTCCGGCCACTTTGTTGGCAGAGGCATGATAACAAATAACTGGAACAAAACATTTCGAGTAGGAAGTCGCATGTTTGCTTCAACCAGTAAAAAAATACAGGAGCTCACGGCAAATTAGCCAAAACATATTTAGAGTGCTATTGTCATGCAGGCAGCCTTGAAAAGTAGCCCCCGAAGAATATAGTTTAATTTTTACCCTGGCTTTAACTGATCACAAAATCATTGATTAGGTAATCTTCATCATCTAACCTCACAAAATAAGGTAACCTTCACCTTCTAACTGTACGAAATAGGGCAAGATCTTCATCTTATAACTTACATCTAGCTACAATTGAGATAAGAACAGAGACGTCTTACCCGGTATCCCATGATCCGCTTCCTGAGCCGGGTTGGACATCGGTCGATGATCGAGAGGAACTCCCTCGTTAGCTCTACAAGGTAAATGAACAGTTTACAAAGGGTAGAACTTAAGCAAAATGTGTTTAAAAAAAAAAACATAACAAATTTAAACAAAGGGCTATGTGAGAAAAAAATACTTGAAGAGACTAAACCAATACAAGGTTATTGATATCTCACATTTGAACAAGTTCAAGATCAGTTAAATCTGTAATTATTTTTATCATGTCAAGTTCATTAAAGGGATAGTACAATTCTGGTCAAACAGAATTGTATTACTGTAAACCGGGGTGACTTTTGCCACTTTTTTAGATGAATATATTTTTCATCAAGCCTCACTTTTTAGAACAAATTTCTTATGTTATAGATATATTCTTATAGGGTAATTAGAATCAGAATGAAAAGTGATGAAAATATAGCCTTCTCAAAAAGTGGCCAAAGTCACCCTGGTTTACGTTAACTAAAAGTTGTCAGTAATCATTAAAACTAACAGATTTTATCATTCAAGGAGGCCTGAATGGTAGAAAAACATAAATGGCCAAGTTTTCATTAAAAAAGCAGCTGTTAATACAAGACGTTGCCCTACAGACTCCTCAAGTTTCAAACATTTTAAAAATTGAAATATGTGAATTTGACGTTTGGTAAAATTATTTATTCAATAGAGGTCATCAAAAACAACTTTAAAAATATTTTGCTATATTTTCAGAAATGTGTAGGATTTATAAATATTTTCTTAACTTACTGAATAAAAGTTGGTCCCCAACATTTATTCCAATCAGATCTATTTATGGATATTTCAGCCATTTCTGAACCGATTTTGATCAAACACAGTTAATTCTCTCATTAAAATTGTGCGCTTTTTCAAATTGTACTCTTATTTTGTATTACCTCATTTGAAGGGCCCTCTAAACCAAATCTGAACTATCCCTTGAAGTTGGCAATAAATACACAAATTTTAATGATTAAAACATATTTTCTGATTGCATCAACTGAATGCAAATATCTCAGTTTCAATTTCAAAATTGTAGGACATGGCAAATGTTTACATATTATTTTTAAATGCAGATATTTACTGAATCTAAAAACACAAGGAACCCATTTAACCTATCACCCAAGCAAAAGGGTTAAGAAATGATATCATAACAGAATATAAAACTTACCGTCGAGATGTTCCTCCGTCACGGTGTTATCAACGTACTCCCACCATCCCTTGCCATCGTTGGACTTTGGTATCTGTGGATAAGAAGAAATATATCAGTTCAACTGGAATATTAATACGAAAATCTATTTGCAAAAGTAAAAAGACACAAACTAAATATGGTATGGATGCGTCTCAAGTACCGTAAACCAGGGTGACTTTAGCCAGATTTAATTTGAGGAATGTATATTTTTATCAAGCCTCACTTACTTAAACAATTTTTTTATTAAAAAAAAATACATTCTTATAGTACGTAATGTTAAAAACAGAAAGTTGTTCAAGTAAGTGAGCCTCGATGAAAATACATCTTTCTCAAAAACGTGCCAAAGTCAACCGGGTTTATGGTACTCGAATGTTGCCGGAAGTGCTCCAGGGCATAGTACAAGGAGGGAGTAAAAGATGGGAGGATAACATCACTGAATAGACGAAATTGAATCTGAGAGAGGCTCTGATGGAGACGAAGGACAGAAAAATGCCAAGCGACTGGAGGTTCCCCCAAGATCAATCGGACTATGGCACGGGCGTCGATCTGTCATTGATACCCATTGATCAGGGGGGGATGATCCATTCATCCATCCCCCCCTGATGAATGGGTATTACGTAAGTATCGGCGCCCATGGACTATGGGACAGATAGGTGAGGAAATCCCATTTTTGTTGTCACTACACAAATAAGAAATGTATTCTCAAGAGACTTCAGTGGATTTGTGTACACAATTTTAGAAAATAGTTTGCATAAGTCTGTAAATACAAATTCTAGAAACAAGAATTGATTTTCTATCTAAGGAAAATTCAACATGCAAAAAAAAAAATTATTTGTAGATATTTTTTATTTACCGTCCACTGTGTCCATTTACAGGCAAGGTGGATTGCTTCATTCTGTGAATACAATTTCTAAAAACAAGAATTCATGTTCTGTCTTTAGAAGCAAATTTAACAAGCAAAAAAAAACAAAAACAAATTATTTGTAGATATTTGTATTTACCGTCCACTGTGTCCATTTACAGGCAAGGTGGATGCACACACAGGCCACGACCGTTGGTTTGTATTTCACGCTGAAGGTAGTTAAGTGAAGGCTGTACAAGAAACAACACACAGGGGAAAACAATACACATAATTAACGTCTTATCTTCATGTTTTGCAAATATAGGACCCTGCTTCATAAACTGTTTTTTTATAAACAAAAAAAATATATGGTACTAACCAATTCCATCTAGAATAACTTTTAGACAATCAACACTTTGAATGCCAGTGATTTTACAGCTCTATGGAATGTGTGTGTATTGTGTGGAGGCCAATATGCAATCTTGGCACTCGAGGAGTTAAAAAGACAAATGTGTAATTTGTACAGATTTAGAATCATGATTGTTTATGAAACAGGGTCCAAAAAGTTAGTATTCATTGCAAACCCCTCTTCAAATCTCTGGGTGCATTTAAATATATTTGTTAAGTCCCAAATTAACATTTTGAAATGTGTTTCAGACAAATGATAATGAAGTGTAAAGTTTAGCCTGAAACATACATGTTTCAATATGGTTATTCTGGGCTATACAAGTTTACTTAAATGCACCCTCTGTTCGATAAGCAATGTATTCAGAATATCAGATGCCATTTACAGTATTCACCACAAATACCTCGGTAAAGTTAGTAAAACCAACACAAAATGCTGGAACTAGAAATTTGTCTGCAAATGTTAAAATTCAAAATGCTTTGTAGCAAAACAAATTTGTATCGTTATTAAATGCATTATATAACAAACATATTGCAATACAAATTATTTCACAAGCTTTTTAGATGCAGCAAAATTTGTGAATTTTGAAAAGCCCTATTTTTTTGGAAATTTGAGCATTATTTGTTGCTACCTGCGCTAGCAACTGTTGGTATTCTGTGTGGATAATGCACAATTTGTGACTTTTGAAAAGCCCTATTATTTGGAAATGTTAGCATTATTTGCTGCTACTGGGCTAGCCCTTACTGGTGTACTGTGTGGTAAATATGGAAGTGGCACCTGCAAAACTTACTTCTAATAATATCACATGATTGTTGAGTGCAGTTTGTTATGGTATTGTCCATGATTACAAATTAAAACAAACAAAATAAATCCTGTTTGATAGTCCTCTACCTCTAGATGTTTGAGAAATTTTCCCTGCAACATATTTGGGACTGAGGTTTAGTTTCCCATTATAATTGTATAGTTTTGAAGTCTATTGATTAACATTACAATTTGTTTAAACAAAATATTTACTATTTACAAACCAACACATCAATGTTTATCATCACTGTAAAACCTACTCATGAAATGAGCACTTGAAACAAGCTCCAAATAACATGCTGTTTTTACCACCATCTAGATGTATTATATTGTTTCAAAACCTTCAATATCATCTACACATTGATCTCAAGTAGGAATATTCTCCTTACTCTCACTAAATTACAGCTCAAAGTTTCGACATTCCTTGTATGTAAAGTGCCATTTTGACAATTAATTGAAAAGTTTACATTTACACAAAATTTGCACTTGATAAGGTGTTTCTGAAGTAATTCACAATATATTATAATTGAAGTAGAAAGAAGATTTATTCTCCATCGCTGGAATGTTGGAGGTATATAGCATCAATACCTAGAAAAAAAAGAATAGGATATATTGGGGTAAAGAAAATCATTATTATTGAAATAAATTCACAACTACACAATTTAAAATATTATATATCGTGTTCAGCATTTATTGGACTTTAATGTCAATTTTACAAAACAGCCTTATCAAGATTTTACATGTTTACATTAGTTTTACATGAACTTCCCCGATTCCAAACTGCACTCAACTGACATGTGTACAAACAAAGTACTCATTACAATAAAATGTTGACACTTTTAGCTGCATTATCTTAACTTACCTTGCTTCACCAATTCAAGTAAAAGGCAATGCAGTACCAAGATTACCTTTCATATTTATATTAAAATTATAATACAAGGGCATAGAATGAAGTGTTCAAATTTGGTATCAACTTGTCAGTTAGCCTTATGGCTTGAAAGAAAAGACAGACCAGCCGATAGCTTGTAAACAAAAAATGCCAGAATTGATATGGCTTTTTAAAAAAAGTTTTGAGAACTTGAGTGATGGGAGTGGCAGTGTTTTGCCAATGGTTCTAAAAAGTGAGAAGAAAAGCTAGCTTGTTTGACAACTTGAATGAGAGGGAATTATTTAGAGGACCAGCCAACCTGTTGGTCGCCAGGAAATAGGAGCTCTGCGAAAGGTCCTTGCTGGCTGCAGTGGGTAAATGGGTGATGAGTGTGCGCAAGAAGGCCGTTGGACGGATGGATGGATGGGGTTGCCCACACACACACACACACGCCGAGGTAGCGTCCGTCCACACATCACGCAAATGCCCGGAGGAGAGCAGAGGCAGTGGTGCAGACGTACGTAGACAGCGAGCGGTGTAGTAAGAAGACATCACCCACCATGTTTGAAGGGGGGGCGCAGGGGGGCAACGAGGGGGGAGGGAGGGGTGTAGACAGGGAGATGGAAGACTAATTAGAAAGTTGTTTTGACTTGACTTGACTGACACCTAATCACATCACTTCATATTTGTACAAGATGTCTGACCATCGCCTATCGGCCAAAAGTACTAGGATGTAGCATACAAGTCGCATGCGCATTGCTTTGCATGCATTGTTTGAGCCAGCGTTTGGGACTTACTACACTAGTTGTGTTTTCCATCGCATGGAATCACTCTTATCCTCTGAATTAAAATCAGATGGAAAATAGTTCCTTAACAATGCCCAAATAATTTCATGATTGTTTTGTCCAGTATGCAAATTATATCTAGCTAGGGCTATTAAAACTGTACAAAAGTCTAACCAAAAAAGGCCACATCCAGCCATACTTTTGCCGACAGACGCTAGCAAGGATTCATATTATTACAAGATGTTTAACCAGCCTTTCATATCACTTAATATCTTTGATTGAGCAGCAGATGGATATTAAAGGGCCATTCACATTTTTGTTTTGTTTTTGCAAACAGCCATAAACTTTCCTTACAAATAGGCAAGGATAGCTTCAATTTTAATATTTAATTTGTTATCACTTAGCTTTGCACTTTCAAATAAAATCAAAGAGACTTTCAGCCAAACAATATAATATTTTGTTAGCAATTCAAACGCGTGAATGTGCCTTTAACTATCCATCTGCTCCTTAACTAAACAATATCAGCTTCATGACAACCAGAAGGGCAAATATGAACTGAGAAATAGACAGTCATTAATGACAGATAAAATATGCTGCATCAGCAGCATTCTGGTTCTAAACAGACAATAGATGACATCTAGAAGCAGAGCATCCTCCAGGTTTGTCCTTCCACAGACACTAATGAAAAGTAAAATAATAAGAATATGAAATAACATGAATCGTGCACATAAATGATGTGTACTGGGTCTTTAGAAAAGTTTTCTTTAAGTGAGGGCCAACATTTACAAGAGAATATTATGCGTCAAAACTTAAATTTCACATAAGCTTGTTTTGGCTTCAGTTTTCTTTTAAACATAAAACCAAGACGTTAGCGAGCATGTCAGTTAAATTTAATTTCGGGCCAGTAAATGGCCCAATTGGGCAACTGTATTTTTCATTTATAGTATTTATATTCGTTTACAGTGACATTTAAAGAATGAGAAAATCATGGATCTGTCAAACCTTACCCTTACTTACATGTTTGTTCAATAAAAAGGAGTGAGATTTCTAATAGTAGGTAGGTCACAAATAAAATGTGCATATTAGACCAGTACATTTTTGCATCGTGCCACCAAAAATAAGTAATTAACCATTCAAAAATCCCATTGTACCTAGAATCTGTTTAGAGAGCAATACTTCAACTGCCCTTCTATATGAATAAGTTTCATGTCAGTTTAATTTCGCTCCAATACCCTTTTCTAGATTTTATACTTTTATAAAACATAACAAAGTTTATGATCTATCCCTTTTGAAAATGAAAGGAAACTCAATGGACATGGGGCCTACGTTCTCAGAAAGTTTAATATCCCAAGTACTTGAGACATCTTGAGATGGGTCTAGTAAAAAGAAAATACAACAAAGAGTAAAATACATTTAGCCCCCCCCCCCCCCCCCCGAATGCCAAAAAGAGCCACAACAAAATATAAAAGAGCCCCAGTAATTTCTCACTGAGTACAATGTAAAACAATTAGTGGTATTTTAAGGCAGACAAGCTTCTGGATGCCCCCAAAATAACTAGTTTTTCCCTGCTTGGATCTGTGACGAATGATACTAAAATCAAATCATCCTCAATGTGTTTATCAGGGCTTGCGATTTGCACTGGCCTTTATTGATGCATTACTGTACTTTACTTTTACAAATGGGCAACCAAATATGACAGATTTTGTATGTTTTCCCTTTGTTTTGGGGGGCACAATATTTATGTTTCGAGCAAATGAGATTTAAGAAGCTTCGATTTTACTTGCCCGGCCGCACAGAAAAGGGTTTATTTCTAGCATTGTGTTCACCCTCTCATCACCACTGCCACATTGAGTGCGTAATAACTCAATGGTCTCTATTGTATTGTGGTAATGAGAGAGTTTGAGACAACTGGAAGCGAGACTTACCTCTGATCATCTGAGTACACTTGACAACATGAGTATGTGGGTGAACCACACCAACCTCAAATCCTGCACATGGAAATAGAATAGAAACATGACAATAATTACTAGACAATCGAGTTAAAACATGAAGAACAGGGTAGGAGACACAATATTAAAACAGGATTTCTGATATAATCAAGTCAGTTAGGGGGGACAATACATTTAGAACAATATTATAGCATATGTGACCTTACACCACAAAACGTCTATTCGGTCGCTGCGGTAGTTTCTTTGTTATTAGCTGAAATAGTCTAATTTTGTTTAAAATATGAGATTCAGGATTGAGCTATTTCCTAAATGAGTGCATTTTAATCTACCTTCTGTGAAATTTTCAACATCAGAAATCATGTTTTAATATGAGTTTTCATCAAATAAAAATAATCAGATTACAGCGCTTGAATAGACGCCGATTTTTGAAGCGGCCTGTTTTCTCCCTTATTTTAAAGGGACATTCCCTCTTTTGCAAGCCAAATTTCAAAAGTTGCAAGGTTATTGTCTTATATGAAGGGAAATGTCATTTAATAGCATTTCTGAAAAAATTAGGGCTTGAAATATCTTTTTCGTGAAGTTATAGACCTAAAACTAATAAAACGACAACTAACGGTTAATTGTGCATTTACGTGTATTCACCCAGTGAGGAAGTTCGTACACGGATTCCACGAAGTACTACAACGTTATGCGTGACCCCTACACACATAATAATAGCATGACCGAATATTAAACAAAATAACCAAACCTCGCTTAAACGGACTACATGTAATTACATATTTTTCATTTTTGAGATTTTTTCCGTGACATACCTTTACAAATGTCGGCTTCACAATACCTTTATAAGAATAAGTACAATATTGTTGTAATATTATGCTAAATCAGTAAAACTCTTTTATTGATCGATATATAGTTTGATGGAGGGACGCATTTGTTTTTTATCCGTAGAATCCAAATTACAGGGCTGTTCGATCTGATTTTTTTTGTGTGTGTTACATTCATCCCCATCCTTCAACTGGAAACTGTTCAGACGTTTTGTAAGAGAGGGACAGTCCCTTTAAAATTGCTTCAGCCATGTTCCAAATATTTGGCGCTCATTTTGAGGGGGTTTGCTTAGTCTGAAAATGATAAATTATATACCATTTTAAAGGTAATGACTTCTACTTTAATGTCATGTGAAAATCAGCACAATCATTTTCCCGACATATTGGTTATTTTGTTGTCTGATGGTTATGTAACAAATGTATACTAGGCAGTTGCAAGACTAATTTTTCATTATCACAGTTGCTCACAATATTTATGTTTCTGATACAAGTATTCTCCCATTTTTTATTATTCATCCATGCATCTTTCTTTACAAACAAATGCATTCTAATTTAAACCACTTCACTCACCAAGTGTTTGGAGTATGATGCTCTCATTGATAACCAGCTCTTGGGATTGCTGCGCGTATGACTGAAAAGAAAGAACAAAACTTATTAACAATACATAAACTTCTTTAGTAAGAGGAAAAATACATGATTCAATTAAAAGTACCATTAGATAACATTCATCTATTTAAAGGGATAGATGAGTATTGGTCAAACTTAACTTAAGTAACCAAAACCTGCACCATCACGGTACAAAGTAATAGTTATAATTTCACCATGCTCGAAAAGTATACACAATTACAAACGACTAAGTAAAACCCCTGTTATCATTCAAAAAGAGCCGTTACAACTAAAGAGGGCGCTATTTTAAAAAATCACTGGTTTTAGCCATTTTTCATACAAAATTGTGCATTTAATGTTTTGTTAAAATAATGATTCAATAGAGATATCATCAACGACTTTTTAAAAACCTATTCAGATTTTTTTCCAAGTAGTCTTTAAGCATTTTAAAATTTTTTTCTAAAAAGTCTAAAATATCCCCCAGTGATTGCCAGTGAGAATCATTTGAATACAAATATACTTATGGATATTTCAGCCGTTTCTGAACCGATTTTGATAAAATAAAGTTTATTCTGTCATTAAAATTGTATGTTCTTTCAAATTTGACAGTCAGTTTTTCATTATCTCTCAAAAAAATATCGGGGGCACTTCGGGAAATACCAATACTCAACAGTACCTTTCAAATAACAAGAGTGATCATCTCAAGCACAAATATTACTTCCATGTTATTGGGAAAGTTGTTAACATGGCACTTAGAAAATAGCAGTTTAAAGTGTAGCTTTTGTTCAACACGACACAATACATGAGCATTGAAAACTAAGGGGTTTCAGGAACGAAAAAATTATCACAGGAGCTTTCTAGCTCAGTCAGTAAGAGTACCAGTCTAGCATCCGGAGGTCTTGGGTTCGAATCCCAGGAAGCCCCATTTTTCATTTAAAATACATGTATACTTCTGGTCAACTTCTCTATGTTTATATAGTAGTGGCATTGATTTTTGAAGTTTTTTGAAGTCTGTTGAAGTCCAGCTAACTTCGATTTTATCGACTGCGAAGTGCAAATTTTACGGGCAGCGACGCACATCCAAAACCATCGATTAAAGTGGTAAAAAATGTCATAAACTGTGACCAAAATATCACAAAGACCATCGAGGGATAAGGAAAAAGTGCAGTGAGTAATACGAACCAATTTTTAAGTTGATGTTAAAGTATTACAGTGATGCAAAAAAGGGGGTACGAAACTGCATTAGCGCCGGATTGCAGTGCATGCAACAATCGATCCGATGCGAATCTGACTTTTGCTTTATTTTCGGGATAACGAGTATTGATTATTGCGCCCGGGACTCGACATTTTCCGGCGGGACCCGAGTACCCGTGACTCACCAACACCACTACTATATAGTAGGTTTGGGCGGTTCTGCCCCAGCTTGGAGTCGATTCCGGTTCCATACCCATGTCTCACTTCTGAGCGGAATCGGTTCTCAATCAGATCGTACACATAATTCATACCTGCAAAATCACACAATCATACCCTCTGTGTACATGGGAAGTACATCGGTTCCGAGCGAGAGATAACCATTAGTACAATGGTGAACTTTCTAGTAGCGCTATACCGCGTAAGGCAGGTACAATTGCAAGTACCAGTAACAACATTCAAATAGAATTTTCTTACCTGATATATTAAAAAGTTCGCAAACAGCGACATAAACAGCACATTCCCACCATGTATATATCCATATCGGAGCCAGCGCGAGCATTGCATGTGGAGTTTTGCTTCGCTTGCAATGCTATGCTGCATACACGAACGTACATGCTCGTATGTTCTGTGAGTCATACTTCTATATATGGGCATGGCCGACAGCGCACATGTACTGAAGTACATGTACACGTCTAGTCTATTGGCGTGCGCGCCACCGTTGTTTTCTTGAAATGATTTAAGACGGGAGAGACGAGGAAAGACTGTCTGTGCAGTGTGCGAGAGACGAGGAGAGGGTGTCTGTGCATGAGACACGGCGGTTTCATGCGTTCAATAAGTAAATGATGCCGGGCCGCGCTATTTACATAGTTTGCGTCTATTCCGATTATGACCGAGGAGAGTCGGGATTAGAGCCGACTCTCCCCTTCTATCGCGAGTCAATAGACACAGAATCGGTTACTCGGTTCTACGCTATTCAAGAATCGAGGGCCGATTCCCATTTCTGGAGTCGAGTAGAATCGGGTAATCGGTTCTCACGCCCAAGCCTACTATATAGTGAACATCCTTTCTAAGGCTGAGTCGGTTCGGTCGATCACACCGGTTACCGACCGTTTCAATCGGGACCCGGTTCGGTATATCGGGAAACAGTGCCCCGAAAAAAAATTTTAAAAATAAAATGTTAAAAAACAAATTAAGATTATCACAATAATGTAGCGGAATTCAAATAAAAACGGGGCAATTGATATGATTTACTTTAAAGAGTGGTTATTTTCGAGAAATTCTTGGTTCATTACTTCGTTTGACAGTCAGAAATTGAACAGGAAGCGCAAAATTGCTAGTCATTTGAACGATATTGTCGGGGGATGTGCACACAATGTTAGTCCGATACTCCAGGGGAGTTGTCTGATGGATCTTTGTATGATCCAGCTGATGAGCCAGTGCATTCAAAAAGTGGCTCAAAATACGTTTTTTGGTCATTTGCACCATTTAAAAATGTTTTGATATTCTACTTACATGATTTCATGGCGTTTGACAGCCGAACAGAAACAAAAATGAGCCCCAAAACAATGAAAACAACTACTCAAAACATCGATAAAAAACGACTACATCGCTCCCATTCGCTCGTATACCCTGTGTGCAAGACAGTAACGGGTCTCTTTTTCTTCCGCGAGATTCATACGCTGGGCCGGTGGAACTATGTTCCAGTCCGCCCTCTATCGGCAAGATCCATCCGCCAGGAATTGGGGAAGTCCCCGGCGGATGGATATCTTGCGCAAGAAAAGAGACCCCATAACTTGCACACAGGGTATACGAGCGAATTGGAGAGATGTAGTCGTTTTTTATCGAAGTTTTGAGTACCGTATTTGTCGGTGTATTAACCGCATGGTTTTCCCGACGGAATTACCGACGAAAAGGGGGGTGCGGTTTATACACGGAGATAGGAAAAATTGCATGAAAAAAAAAATTTTTGATAGTAAAATTCTTGATTTTTAGATGGTCAAAATGTGCCGAGGATAAGTAAAAAACATAATTCTTTTCCAGAGAGTTTTGGTCTATGAAATATAATTCAATTTACTGAAGTCTCTGAAGCACATAAAGGAAATTATGAGCCCCTTCCCCGGATTTTGTTGAGTAATTGAGTTTACCAGAAAATACAACACGGAACACTATACATGGGACTGTAATAAATTCTAGCAGAAAAACGAAGACAAAAACAACAATACTTAATTAAAACGGAGATAAAAAAAACTGTACCTTGATATGTTATTCCTTCTTACAAGTTCAGATTTGGTTAAATCTACCCTTGAAAATTGTTTTCAAGGGTTGAAAATTGTTTTTGGAGATGAAAAATTGCGATCGTATTAAACTTGCAAGTGCAGGTTTGATTTGACTGAAATTAGCAATCAATCACGATAGGATTGGCTAATTTCAGTCTTGACTTAAGTTAGCCAATCCTATCGTGATTGATTGCTAATTTCAGTCAAATCAAACCTGCACCGGGCCGAGATACACATTTTGTTTTTGTTTTACTGATAGTATAGCAATGTGTATCTCGGCCCGATGTCAAACTACACACTTGCAAGTTTAATACGATCGCAATTTTTCATCTCCAAAAACAATTTTCAACCCTTGAAAACAATTTTCAAGGGTAGATTTAACCAAATCTGAACTTGTAAGAAGGAATAACATATCAAGGTACAGTTTTTTTTATCTCCGTTTTAATTAATTTTTGTTGTTTTGTCTTCGTTTTTCTGCTAGAATTACTACAGTCCCATGTATAGTGTTCCGTGTTGTATTTTCTGGTAAACTCAATTACTCAACAAAATCCGGGGAAAGGGCTCATAATTTCCTTTATGTGCTTCAGAGACTTCAGTAAATTGAATTATATTTCATAGACCAAAACTCTCTGAAAAAGAATTGTTTTTTACTTATCCTCGGCACATTTTGACCATCTAAAAATCAAGAATTTTACTATCAAAAATTTTTTTTTTTTTCATGGAAAACCCCAAAAGTTAGGGATGCGGTTAAAACACCGGAGCGGTTAATACACCGACAAATACGGTAGTTGTTTTCATTGTTTCGGGGCTCTTTTTTTTTCTGTTCGGCTGTCAAACGCCATTCGAAATCATGTAAGTAGAATATCAAAATGGTGTTGATTGCGAAAAGGCTAATTTATAGCCACTTTTTAAGGGCATGCAGTGGCTCACAGTCACAAGCGATCGTACATGTGATGTTTCCCCCAGACTAGCGGGCTAAGTTTCTGTGAACCGTGTTGCGATGGGCAATGGTGAACAAACGATGAATTTACTTCGAAAAAAAAAAAACTTTTCATGCAAAACTGAGTTAATTCTGGATACTGTAACCGTAAAGATTAATATGTAAATCCATTAAAGCCTCAGTATTTATTATGTTATTTGCATATAAAAAGAGCAATATAAGCCCCAAACAGTGCATTTTGCCGATGCGTGCACGATTGCGTGATTTTACCGGTCCGAGTTTCGACGGTAAAAATTTATCGGGATACCGGTTCCCGACCGGTAAAAGTTTATCGGTACCCGGTTCCGACAATTACCGACATGACTCAGCCTTAATCCTTTCTATCTGGTATTATGACTTTCCGTCTGATTTTCTTACATTGCTCCTGGGGTCAAAAGGAGGTTATCCACTGTGGAGGCAGGCAGAACAGATAAAACTGTCCATCATGGTACTTTAAAAAAAGGGTATTTTGTTAGTCAGTAGCCAACAAAACAGACTGTCTAAAATCTAGATAGTGAACATCACTTTCTATCTCTACTCAACTTACATTGCTCCTGGGGTCCAGAGGGGGTTCTCCTCTGTGTAGACAGGCGTGGGCGACTCGGATAACATGCTCCAGCTTGTGAGGCTGCTCCTCCACCTTGGCAGCAAGGAATAACGATGCTGCCGCTATACTCTGGCATAGAGAAATAAGAAAATCAGACAGAAAGTCATAATACCAGAATGGATAGTTAAACTTTTATTGAAGGCAATTGATTTATAAATAAAGACAAACATTGTGCAAACAATTACCATCATGTGAAAATGAGTCTGATCATATAAAATTAGATGTACATGTACATGGCAAATTATTAAAAGGAACACATGATTGAATTTACTCGGACTACACATTATTTCTACACTTTCTTAAAATGTTAAGCTTATTTTATGGACTAATTAATGCATTGATTCTGCAAGAGATACATGTACAGTACATGTAGTAACAATCATAATTAATTTACAATAATTATGTTTTACCATTGCTACAAATTTGAATTAATGCTGTTATCCGATCCGGGAACGATCCGATTTCCCGGCGATAATCGCTTCCTAGCCGGTTCCGAGACGGATCCGAGAAATAAATTTTCTCGGTAGAAAATATCGGAAGATTTTGCCGACCCATTTTCTCCAGTAATAATTGAAAATGTGTATGTTTGACAGTCCATTAAGTAGTGTAATTTAAATAAAGAATGGGGGAATCAATATTGTTTACTTTATGAGTGGTTATTTTGGAGAAATTCTTGGTTCATTAATTCGTTTCGCAGTCGAAAATTGAACATGATGCGCAAAATTGCTAGTCATTTGAACGATATTGCCGACGGAAATGCACACAAAGTTAGGCCGACACTCTCGGGGAGACTTCAGATGTATATCTGTATGATCGAGCTGATCAGTCAGTGCATTCTACAAGTGGCTCAAAATACGTATTTTGGTTATTTGCACCATGTTTAAATGTTTTGATATTCTACTTACATGATTGCATGGCGTTTAAAAGCTGAACAGAAAAAAACTGAGCCCCAAAGCAATGCAAACAACTACTAAAAAAATCGGTAAATAATAACTATACATATCAGATCGCGGATGAATCCGGCGTATGAAACAAAGACCCGTACACGAGCGAATATGCGTGAAACATGCCAGCAGTGCAGCGGCCCGAAAACTTGTTTGCATGCTGCTACCGGTACCGTAACTACTTCAACCTTCCCTCACGAACGTGCTTTGGAAATTTATCGATATATTCAGCGCAGTTTTTCATTGTTTTGGGGTATTTTTTTTTATCTGTTCAGCTTTCAAATGCCATGTTATCATGTAAGTAGACTACCAAAATTGTGTTGATCACAAAAAGGCTAATTTATAGCCACTTTGTGAAGGCTCTCACCAAGAAGATCGTACAAATTTACATGTGATGTTTCCCCGTGACTGGCCGGCTGAGTTCTGTGAATGTGTGGCGCGATGCTGAACAAACGATCGATTTCTAGGCCCAATTCACTTCGGAAAAAATACTTTTCTTGCGAAACTTAGTTAATTCTGAATAGTCTGTAACTGTTTTTCTGTAAAGATTGATATGTGCATGCCTTAAAGCGTCAACATTGTTAATATTATTGGCATATAAAACAAGAAAGATAAGTCTACAACGTTGCATTTTTTTCAGAGCAAATTGCAATATTATTTTTTTCCGAGATCCGATCCGATCCGAGAATCTCGTTAGCGATTTTGAATTCTACCGATCCGAGAACGATCCGGGATTTTTTCTTTACCTAACAGCATTAATTTGAATTATACCACTTCCAGTTAAATACAAATTTTAGCTACATAGGTTTTGCCACTTGGTCATGAAGACAATTACTACATCTTATCAATTTGTGGTTTTGAACTACGAATGGAAGAAAAAATATAATACATGTACAAATACAAGGAAAGCACTTACATTACGTGGAAACTTGGTGAATGAATGAAACATGTAGAATCTGTGCATATATACAATTGCGGTATTGATGCATAATTGAAATCTGAAGAAGTTAAAAAGTTAAGGAAGAATACCAAAAAGTTCATTTATAAAGCTTATTAATAAACCCTTCAAACATACAGCCAAGCACATGTCGCTTTCACTCGACATGTCACATGTGGAGCGAGTCTAGGCCCTAGGGGAAAATGTGCATCATGCAAATTGCAATTATGCACATACATGTACATGTTACTAGCAAATAGAATGAACAAGGGGTTATATTCTCTACCAAAGCGTGCCCAGGACTTGGCATGCATGACTAAAACTAAAAGAACCGATGCTCTAGACTCACTGTCTATAGCTATACGAATTGCATAGCCATAGAGCATTGGTTCTTTCAGTCATGCAAGCCAAGTCGTGGGCACGCTTTGGATGAGAATGCTGTACAAGGAATCCCAAAAGATTTCACATTACAAAATTGATGGAAAGAGTTTTAACACACCAAGTCACCAGGTAAGTCATTCATTTCAAAATTAATTTTGTCAATATCGATGCAACTACATGCATGTCACGAAGGGTCAAAGCACAAATTCTGTGATGTGTGGAGAATAGTTGTGAAGATGGTGGAAAATGTTTTTTTCAATTTCCTTTTCAAATTCCAATATTGACATTCGATTCAACTTAGTTAGTTCAAGAGCAGAAGACAAGCAGCCATTGCCTGGATCAGTCAAATCGACGTGCATGCATATTTTGGGGAGTTTTATCTAGTGGGGAAACTGACACACACAAGCACTATGCATGTGCACACCATCACCGAGCTGAGCCGAGTGAGAGTGACACTTCACAATGTCAAAGTCAAAGACATGACACACTCACACTCACAGACACAGAGATTCACATTCATTCACAAACCCATCATTTTCACACCTCAATTTTTAAATACCTAATTAAAATTAATCATAATATGTTCTTTATAGATTATACGTGCCAAATATTTAGAGTCAAAACAATGAAACAAGAATGTTATTGAACATTTTATACGATACTATTTTCAAAAAGTAATGATCATGCAAAAGCGTGCATGTGCATGTGCATACATGCAGTGTATAAAACCCCATTCATTATAACGCATTCCCATACATTACAATACATGTCCAATAAATATCGCCATGTTGGAACACGCAATTACAACTTTGAAAAAGGATACACTTGAAGTCGCTGTCCCATGTCTTGAATAAGGTTGGCAGCCTGCTGCCGGTAGGACAGCTCTTTCTCTGGATCTATTCCACATTTTATTGTAGGGGTGTTTAAGATTTGTTCTTTAGAAAAATACCAACGGAAGCGATCGGGTCTCGAACTCGAAGCCATTTATATCATGCCCGAACCGGCGACTTATCAAAGAGACAGCGCATGCGCAATACGCCGTATTTGTACCTAAAATCTCGAAATTTCTCGTGTACGTGACTCCGATCTACGATACGGCGACGACGATGCGTCGCGCTCGCCGCGCCGCAATTGTCAATAAACATGAGTCATGGGATTCCCAGTAGACGATAGGGAATTGTGAATTCACCAAGCGAAGTAACAATAGGCCTACATAGATCTACACATCAAAATTGGAAACAAAACTAGAAACTTAGGGAACTTACAAAGGGGTGTGTATGCCTTTCAGGGCCCCGCTCGCTATATAGTCATCAACGTGTTGCTATCATAGAGTTATATATAACTCTATGGTTGCTATTCATAATGTATCATAATGTTTCGATTCCCGGCGAAGCCTATTTTTCTTTACTCATTTTCAATCATTTAATATAACATGCCATGGGAACACTTTACATAGGGGTCATGTCCACCGTGAATGCCATGGTCACGATCACACTAATCCTAATAATAATTTTTAAAAAGGGTCGATATTCATATCCTATATGAAGGGGTCGCTATCAGTGGCGGATCTACGGGGGGTTTAGGGGGTTTAACTCCCCCCCCCCCCCCCCCCCCCCCAACCCCTTGGGCTGCCAAGTGAAAATGTATCAGTGAAAAAAAAATCACTTACGGGGGTTCAAAATAGCAAAAAAAAAATCGCCGCTTCGCGGCTCGTGGACGATGCTCCGCATCGTCATTGGGTCAAACCCCCCTGGCCACCTTAGCAAGTGATGCAGCATTTTATTGAATTCAAACATAAAGGAAACTGACTTCCGGCGAAGCCTATCATTTTCCTTTGCTCGTTTCAATCATTTAAAATATTTCTAGTCAGTTTCCTTTATGTTTGATAGTTATGTTAAATGTATTTTGGTTATATAAGCACACTCAAAGTGGCTCAAAAAGATTTGTGGTGTGATATTATATAACCTAGGTGTATTTTATCGTTTAACTAAAAAGGATTAAAAAAAAAAAAAAAACAATCCATATATATGAATATATATCAAATCATGTCAGATGTCCCTTCCCTCCAGGTTTTGTAAGGAGACGTGTTGTCCATTGTGTTCAGTGTTCACGCCTTATGAACGAAAATGGACACATGACATGATTGACAAAAGATCCTCATTCTCCATGACCACTGAAGCAAGTCGAATAGGTTTTTCTGCAATATGTATAGGTAACTAGTTACAGTTTCATACCCTGAAATATCATTCTGATTGATCCGGTAATATCTTTAAAGTTATCGTTGCAGAAAGTTCCGTTGTAATTAATTTTGGGACATGTTGTATTAGCCTTTCTTGCATCATTTTAATTCTTGATCACTGTGAATTCTAAACACTTCACCAACTTGATGTGCACGTGGTATTACTGACCTTGACCTTGAAGGTGCCTGCAAAAGAAGAACACAATATAAAGCGAGTATACCCCGCTTTGGGATAATAAAGGGGGGGGGGACAGGGGGGCGGCCGCCCCCCCCCCCCCCCATCCCAAAAGTGGGGGGGGGGGCAAAAACTAATTTATACATCCATTTTAGTGGATGAGCCCCTACACAAACAAAAATTCGTGAGCCTCCTTAGGTCTTTGCCCCCCCCCCCCCCCCCCCCCAATCCAAGAGGGCTTCCTATATGGAGGGGTCGGGGACAGTGCCTTTCATGGGTTGTGGGGGGGGGGGGGGGGGGCGGATACCCCCAGCGATCGCCCGCGAAGCTGAGCTGCGGGTGGCTGCCGGCTGTGGATTCCGTCGGGATCATCAGTGGTCGGGATGCGCTCACAAGCGAGATCGGCCGCGAGCAGACGGTACGGCCGATCTAGCGCTAGTTACGTAATACGGTATGGGCGTAGGTAGATCGACAAATCTATCGCTTTCATGGCCTTTTTGACATTATTATTGTTATTTTCACTGTCGGCATTCTAGCGATAGACGCGACCGATACGCGGTGCCTTAAAGAGGAATTCCACCCCAGAAATGTGATATTTGCTATAAAATGAGGTGAATATGAAGAATCGGGATCGAAAATTTGAGCCAAAACGGATAAGCAATAAAAAAGTTATGACAGGACGAACTTTGCTCCGATTTTTAGTATCGTTCGCAATTGCTATCGATCGTGACGTCACTTGCGAGCTGCAGCCATTTTGACTTCTACATGGAAATTTAACAAAATTTAAATTTTCTTCATAACAAAGCAAATTTATGAGCTTACACATTCAAATGAGGTTGCCCCATCGATATTCTTTTATGAATTCGTGAAAAAAGGAGAGAAAAGTTAATTTTTAGCATCGAAAAATGAGAAATAAGTGTATTTTCATGTACTAAAGCCATGGCGAGGTGCTCGTGAATGAGGTTGCATATGGCGGCAATTTTGAAACGATCGCTCATTATTACATAATGTTCAAACAGGTATAACTCCCGTGTTTCTTGTCCGATTTTGATCAAATTTTCACCAATCATTCGTCTTGTTCTGCTTATTCAAAAAACGAATAGTTATATCAGGCCCGGACTACCCCTTTAAGAGGCAAGAACACCGTAAGTCCGCAGTAAAAGTTACTTACGGAATAACATTTTTGTTGGGACATAAAACACCACATTCTCACACTTTGAGCGACATTTGTAGCCCTATCAATACATTTAGGGCTGATATAATACTTTAACTCACCGATATCGTGTGTCGCTATACATGTCATTCTATAATTACGGCGAATTGTGAGATTTTCCACAATTTTCCATGCCTCTTCTTCGGTCTTTCGCGGTACTTTTTGTTCAAACTGCAAAAAAAAAATATATAACGTGCATCCGTATGCGCGAACACTTTTTCAGAAACTTAGGCAGCTAGGTACGGTATAGCGCGCGCGCCGCAAAGCTGCTATACAGAACTTGGGCGCGCCAAGTTATAGCAGCTTTGCGGCGCGCGCGCTGTACCGTACCTAGCTGCCTAAGTTTCTGAAAAAGTGTTCGCGCATACGGATGCACGTTATATATTTTTTTTTTGCAGTTTGAACAAAAAGTACCGCGAAAGACCGAAGAAGAGAAGAGGCATGGAAAATTGTGGAAAATCTCACAATTCGCCGTAATTATAGAATGACATGTATAGCGACACACGATATCGGTGAGTTAAAGTATTATATCAGCCCTAAATGTATTGATAGGGCTACAAATGTCGCTCAAAGTGTGAGAATGTGGTGTTTTATGTCCCAACAAAAATGTTATTCCGTAAGTAACTTTTACTGCGGACTTACGGTGTTCTTGCCTCTTAAGGCACCGCGTATCGGTCGCGTCTATCGCTAGAATGCCGACAGTGAAAATAACAATAATAATGTCAAAAAGGCCATGAAAGCGATAGATTTGTCGATCTAGGGCGTAGGCTGCTTCCAAGCAACATCTAGCATCTCGTGGCAATTCAAGTTAGAAACAAAGTACTTAAAAACCTTTAAAATGTCTCTGAATGCGTCAGTTCGAAGCGTCTTTCGACCCGGCATGTTTTCGGAGAAAGTTGCAATCGTGACAGGCGGTGGAACAGGCATTGGTCGAGTAATTAGTAAAGAGCTTCTCTATTTAGGCGAGTATTTATTTTCTCTATACGGACCCACGTATTGAGATTCGTGTATGTTTTTAAGTTGTAGTATATTGTACCATTTTTTACATTGTCATTGTCCATTGACCCAGTCCCAGGCATTGTATAATGTATATTGTAATGTTAGAATTGTAGATTATCTGTAATTGTGTATACTTCTTCTAGTATTAGAAATATAAACCAACCTTGATTCCAATATTTTGCTTTTGAAAAGTGTTATTTTTAACTTCCCAAACGAAATATTCATACTCATTTATTTATATTTATAAATATAAATATTGTTTGCTTGCTTGCTTGCTTGCTTGCTTGATTGATTGATTGATTGATTGATTGATTGATTGATTGATTGATTGATATCCTTCCTTTACAGGATGCAAGGTAGTAATTGCCTCAAGAAAAGTTGAGAGATTGCAGCAGGCAGCAGATGACATGAATGCGTCAATTCCTTCAGGCTCATCAGCGGCCATCCAGCCAATGCAGTGCAATATACGCAAAGAAGAAGAGGTAAAAAAAACTAGAGTAGTTTTTTGTGCATCTTTTTTCTTCTAATGAAACAACAGTCAAACCTTAGTGAAACAAGAAAAGTAGTCACTGTTGTCAGGTGACCTCTATAATAGAGGTCACCTGACAACAGTGACTACTTTTCGAGGTCACCTGACAACAGTGACTACTTTTCTTGTTTCACTAAGGTTTGACTGTTGTTTCATTAGAAGAAAAAAGATTTGTTTCATTAGAAGAAAACAGATTTTTTTTCATTAGAAGAAAAAAAAAAGAAAAAAGAAAAAAGAAAAAAAGAAACAATGTATAATAATTAATACATGTTACATGGCATTGTTTTTCCCTGTAGGGGCCACGGACACTCTTGCTGGCCACTATAGGGAGGTTGGCTGCTACAGACAGGTGGCCAACTGCCCACAATAACTATTTTGACTGTATCACTATCAGTATCAGTAATTCATATGCAAAGGAGTTTTCTAATATTATTTGTTCAGTGATTAAAAAAGATATATTACCCAATAATGGTTATTCAAGCAATGTAGTGAAACATACACAAGGAAAATGAGGTGAAATATTGTTACTTTCATATATTTTGTTTTAGAAATAAAAGTGCCAATATGTCATATATATATATGCAACACTAGAAAAGGTGACACGTGTACATGTACATTATATACTAGTTATCTATCATAATTTCTTTTTTATAAAAAATAATCTGGCTTAATGATTAATGAGAAATATCTCCTCAAGAAATCACTGGATACTTTATTTGACATGTTATTTTATCCACTGTTTTTGCAAACCTCCAGGTAAAATCTCTCATGCAAAACACAGTGGACAAGTATGGCAGGATTGATTTTCTGATCAACAATGGCGGCGGTCAATATCCGTCCCAACTGTCAGAAATCTCCACCAAGGGCTGGCATGCGGTCATTGACACAAATCTCAACGGAACATTCCTTTGCTGTAGAGAAGGTGAGTTGAGCCGTTCAAGACAAAGTCAGTAAAAAAAAATACTCAGGCCAGGGCTCAAAATTAGCGCTGGCCTGGGGCCGTCAAAATTGACTTTTAGTTTACTGAAATCACAAATACAAAATATTACTTGACAACTGGGAAACCAATTTGTAAAGGCTTGTTGACTTTAGTTCTTGTCTTATCTGGTATTAGACAGCAGCAAATAAGAAAGTCTTGATTTTACTTTTATTTGACCGATAAAGCCACCCTAAGGACAATTTTAATTTCTAGCTCTGAATTTCAGGCATGGGATTTCTCACTTTACAGCCTACTCAGGAATACACTTGGTCGTCATCTCATTCAATCCTAGAGCTAGTTAATACTTTTGTTGAAACATGTAACTAGTGTTTTATTAATATTGTAAGCCTGAAATTAGTTTGGACGACTAGCCACATTTGTGTTTCAGTTGTTCTAGTATACTCAGCTGAGTATACTTAGATTTATTGGCCAGCTATACAATATCCGGCGCTAATGTGGTTTCGTACCCCTTTTTTTTTTTTTTTTTTTTTTTTTTTTTTTTTCCCCCAACGCTTTAAAAAGCCTTTATTTGTCTTCAAACTCAACTAAATTAGTTTGTATTACTCACTGCACTTTGTCCTTATCCCTCGATGGTCTGTTGTAATATTTTGGTCAACATTCAAGCCCTTTTTTTGGCGACTTTAATCGATGGTTTTGAAAGCGTCGCGGTACCAGCTTCGCGGTCGCACAAATCGAAATAGCGGGACTTCACGAGCAGCTATGCCGTTAGCTACCGGTGACATGAACGTGGAGAGAGTACTGTACTCCTGCGTGCGCCGTACCGGTTACATCCATAGCTGAAGCGATGTATGGTGGCTCTAAATGTGGAACGTAAAAAAAACACGATCATATGGCCACCCGCTTGATCAATTGATTACGTTTCAGATTTATAGCCACCATACATATGGACGTAACCGGTACGGCGCGCGCAGGAGTACGGTACTCTCTCCACGTTCATGTCACCGGTAGCTAACGGCATAGCTGCTCGTGAAGTCCCGCTATTTCGATTTGTGCGACCGCGACGCTTTTGATTTGTGGTGCCGCGACGCTTTCAAAACCATCGATTAAAGTCGCCAAAAAAAGGCCTTAAATGTTGACCAAAATATTACAACAGACCATCGAGGGATAAGGACAAAGTGCAGTGAGTAATACGAACTAATTTAGCTGACTTTAAAAAAAAAAGGGGTACGAAACCACATTAGCGCCCAATATCCTTCTCCTCACAGGTGCTGTAGCATGATCAGGTATAAAGAGCGTGACTTCAAATCACGGGAGCCGAGTATGAAACTGATAAATTTCTTGCTTTTACGTCCTTTAATCCACTTTGCTGCTCTCTTCCCAGGGGTATAAATCACTAAAAATCTCACATTAAATATTTTTGACATATAGGGCCTCATTGCAGAAAGACTTGCAGTCGATTGAGAAGTTGCAATTAATTGCAAGTCAGAAAATATGCCCATTTGAACCAATCAGATTTGCGCATTGAGTCACATGATTGGACTTGCAATTAATTGCAACTTTACAATCCATTTCAAGTCTTTCTGCAACAGAATATACAAATCTATCCTCCAAGGAAAAAATAATTTTAAATTTTAGGGGCTACTTTTTCAATCTGATAGATATCACACAATATTTCACATGATGTACCCTATGGTAATTTTAGGGGCTACTTACTGATATCAGGGGGCTATTAAAGGAACTACAGCGTCTAGATGGCCTAATTTTCACACTTCGGCTCTCTCTATGTAATTTTTCCCGAAGAAAAAGAATTTGGCAGTCATTTCTCATGAAATCAATCAATTTTGGGGTAATTAGTAAATATCTAATTGTCCTGGGAACGCCCCTTTTAAATCGCCAAAATGTGACGTCATCTAAAGAACGGACTAATGAACTAAATTCTGTAGATGACGCGTCATGACGTAAGCCAATGAATTGTCAATCACATGTCGATCACGCTGCCGATTCCGGACCCTAAATGTGGGTGGGGCGTAAACTGGCTGCTAAGTGAGATTTGGCATCAGAAAACTAGTCTTAAATCACTACTGTGTTTATTTTCATGGATTTTTGTTCGGCAGACCTATGTTTCAAGTCATCAACTATGGAATAAGTGTCAAATTATGTTGTATTCTTTAGGTCCTTTAAACAAAATTAGGGGGCAAAATCGCCCTCAACCCCGTGTATTTCCTACCCTGCTATCCTCTCCCTTGCAGCATTCCAGGCATGGATGGGTGAACACGGAGGCGCTATTGTCAATATCCTTGCTGATTTCTGGAAAGGATTTCCTATGATGGGGTAAGGAAAGATAATGTTGTTTGCTGAGAAATCAAAGGGGCCCTCATCGCTTTTTAGCAGTCTTCTGAGATACTCATGTTTAATGTTTGGGAGGGACCCTTGTAGAAACCCAATTTTAAATAGCTCTCTTTTATTTTCAATGAATATTCCCCAACTTAAAAATAATTATTATCTAACATTTCGGCATCACACTGAGGAGGCTCCAACTTACTAGATGTTATGCAGGACTCAATTTTGACTCAATTTTGACTCTCAGCCGACAATTTGGACAAATTCAAATGCATTTAAAATATTTCCTGAAATGGCAATCATTATTCTTATTGAACCTTTAAAATGAAGAAGAAACAGCTCTAACTGTTGCATTTTTACACATTAGTTGAATTTGTGTTGATTTTGTTTATTTACATTTGATAAACTTGTACATCTGTGTTTTTGTTGTGTATATTGTATCTCAGTGCCTATATTCAAGCTCAGTTTCAACCAAATTATATTTTGGATGATAGGGTTAAGTATTAGATTGATAACAAATTTGTTGTAGTCACTGACGATAATCGTTATCTGGGTAAGCATTTATAACCTACTACCAGTAAGTTAAGTTTATTTGGAAACCAGAAGGATCAATCTCTTGTTGCATACTTAGCCCTCTTTTCTAAATTTAGAATGGAACTAAGCCAGTGTGGTTTTATGACGTTGCAATTTGGGCCTTAGTTATTTCCTTATAATTACCAATGCACACTTTTTGTTTTACTATCAGACACACGAGTGCAGCTCGCGCTGGAGTAGAAAACCTGACCAAGACCGCAGCACTGGAATGGGCCTCACGTGGTATAAGGATTAACTCAGTTGCACCGGTAAATTTCATGTTTTATCTTTTTCTTTTTTTTCCATTTAATTACCTAGTATGTGAAGGGAGCTGAATGATTTCTTGTGTGAAATGATTGTGTTTTGCATTTTGTTACCAGGCTGTATGTGTAAAATTAAAGTGACCCATTAACTTTGTTGAATTCAACCAATATCACTCAGAGCTTCCACGTTTCTTTAGTACCTTGGCTTATGGTAACAGAAGAATGAAATTGGTTTTGATTTGTCTTTAATTTTGCGTGAATTAAATAAAAAAATGACAAACATTTTTCTGCGTGCAATGTTGCAACATGACCTTTGTTTTTCATGTGAAATTAATCCAAAGTATTGATCATTGTTTTGTGTTTTTTATGTGATGTGAAGGGAACCGTGTTTGGGAAGGAGGCCGCCCAGCATTATGGTTCAGAAGAGATATTCCACCAAATGGTACCATCCATCCCAGCCAAGCGACTGGGTAGCCAAGAGGAGGTAAGATATCTTAGCAGTAATGATGATGAAAGATTAACTTCAAAGAAAACAATCGTATTAGAAATGTTAACAAATACATTGGTACAACTACCCTGCTGAAATATAGATAAACAATGATATGTACATTAAGGGCAAGGAACTATGATTATCTGTAAGAATAATGTGGCAAGGCTTCTGTATCATCATAAAAAAAGATTTTGTTGCCTCACATTGAAACTCACAGATTATGGCCCTCCTGGACTTTCTAGTGCTAATTAAATCCAATTTACTGGTGTTTGATTTTTCGAGATTTCAGCGGCTGTGATGTTCCGCAGCCTACATCACTGGGGACACACTCAAGGTTGATGGAGATAGCAGTCTCTTAATGCCTTGCAGAGTAACTTGAATCTTGCCACTGGCATAGATCAGCAAAAGTTATTTTGTTCAAGGGGGGGGGGGGGGGGGGGGGGGGGGGGACGACGAATGAATACATCACCCCCGCCCCCCCCCCCCCCCCCCCCCCCAGAAAAAAAAGAAAAGAAAAGAAAAGATATCGCTTACAGAACTATGCCATTGAAACTTGCAGATGGAGAAAGAGAAGACATTATAGACCTCCTATCTTAAACAGGGTTATTTTAATTCAATTCAATTATTTGCTGGTGTTTGCTTTTCCAGATTTCAGCGGCTGTGATGTTCCTTCTGTCCCCGGCAGCAGCCTACATCACTGGAGAGACACTCAAGGTAGATGGGGGTAGCAGTCTCTACTCGCTGCCTGGAGGGTTCACAATAGATGGTATGAAATATTATATTATTCTCGTTATTTAAAACTTTTTAAGTACAGTCAAACCTTTGTGGTCACTTAAGAGAAACAAGAAAAAGTGGCCTCCATAGACAGGCGACGTTCATACACGGGTTCCATTATATTTTTGTCTGCGGGGGATTGCTTTTGGACAGGTTGACTGCTATAGACCGGTGCCCACTAAGACAGGTTTGACTGCAGTTATACAAATTTAGTTTTGTCAGGGCTCTGTTACATAGAAACAGTGTCACACCTATCAAGTTCAGTTACAATGATACTATCTGGATGGTCTGTGGAAAACATAGTTTATGATTTAGAGCTCTGCAGCATAAAAACACTGTCACACACACACACATCAATTTGCAGTATTTATTGTTCAAAATACACACATCCTGCCTTCTGGTTGGCCAATAGGAATGTGAGGCAACATTTGTTTTTGTTACTTCAAAGAACTCTTAGAACTTCTTGTAAACTCTTATGAAAGAAATTTTTGCTTGATTGTGTGTATATAAATCATGATAAAATGCATTATCAAAAGTATTGAACTTTAAGTAGTGTAGTACAAAAATTGACATCATTAAAGCAAGGGCTCGACACTTGCACTGGCCCGCTGTCCCGGGGCAAGAATCTATAAAAGTCATACTTTGGTGGCCCGATCGGGCAAGCAGATATTCATCCTGATATGGGCAAAACTAGAAAAAATCTTTTATGCTTCCGTCTCATGCTACATCAATAATCACAGGTTTGATCAGGAAAGAGTGATATTTTGCATAGTAAAAAGTTAACTCGTTGTGTTGCTTGCTTAGCTCTACTCATCCAAAATAGACTTGTGGATTGAAGCAAAGCTAGTGTGGTTTTATGAATACGAGCCCGGGGGGAAATTTCACAAAGATTAAGTCATAAATCTGAAATTCTCTTGAAGATATATCAAGCCTCTACACTAAATGTCATCTGTACTGACCCATTATGGCAAGTAAAATCATACATGTTTACATTTCACTTGCCCCAATATACAATTTACTTGCCCTCTTACTTCTAGAGGAGATTTACACATATATGCAGTTACATTTCACTTGCCCCAATATACAATTTACTTGCCCTCTTACTTCTAGAGGAGATTTACAGTCATATGCATTTTTCTATCGTAGTTGAACAATTATTTAGTTGCCCGATTGGGCAAGCAATCTAGACAATTTATAAAAAATGTACTTGCCCCACACCAATTTGTACTTGCCCCGGGCAAGTGGGCAAATTCTAGTGTCGAGCCTTGAGTATATTAACTAGTATACTACTTGCGAGAGACTTTAGATTTATGCTGTACTTGAAACACCCTAATAGTTTGTGGAATATCTCTCCAAACAACATTTTGTATTACCCTCTGCTTCTTTTATTTGACAGAGCACAAGAAGATGCCTGCATACACCTGGGATACAGACAACGATGCCAGTCAGAAGTCGGAAGAAGGCGATACAGAGAGTCCCAAATCCAAGCTTTAGGGGGGTATAAATCTCAATTTCAGGACTGGTCCCAAAATGAGAGAATGAGATGGAGAATGCACATTATACCAAAATCAAATCGTCTTTAACTCCTTAAGTGCCAAGCTCGCATTTTCGCAAGTTACAATACACACAGATGCCATAGAGCATTAAAATCCTCAGTATCGTTTTTTGAAGAAAACAAAATCATTAGGTTTTTCAGGGCTGCCCAGTGGCCCTACTGGGCCAGTAATATAACTTCCAAGCAATATTTTGGTGGCCTAAAACTAAAATGTACTTCCCCCCCCCCCCCCCCCCCTCCCCCAGCCTAATTTTGAGTAGTTTTGGTTCTGATTGTGCAATAAATGTAATTAAAGTTACATATTTACTGTATTTTCAAGCTATTCCCATAATTGTACGATACTTTTTAACACCATCAATAGTTTTTAGCTCATCCGGCCCGAAGGGCCCGATGAGCTTATGCCATGGCGTGGCGTCCGTCCTTCCGTCCGTCCTTCCGTCCGTCCGTCCACAGTTTTCAAAATGCTTCTTCTTCGTTATTTTTCAACCGATTTTGATTCTGATTGTTTCATAAGATAGGGCTAGGAGGGGGATTTAAAACTTCTACACAGAATCGTGAAATTCATTATCTATGGTAATTTATGCAAATTTATGCAAATTTATTCGAAATCACAAAAAATGCTACTTCTCCTTCATTTCTCGACCGATTTTGATTTGGTTTGCTTTATCTGGTAGAGCTAACTTTGGTACACTAAACTTCTACACAGAATTTTGAAATTTTTCTCCATTCATTAATTATGGTAATTTTTAATTTTTTAATTTTTTACATTTTTAAAATTTTTAAAATTTTTTTAATCAATTTATTAATTTTACTTTTTTTTTTTAATTTTTTTTTTAATGTATTTATTTATTTTTTTTTCTTTTTAAAATTTATTAATTAATTAATTTATTTATTTTAATTTGTTTTGTTTTTGTTCTTTTGTTATTTTTATTTTTTTTAAATTTATTTATTTATTTTTTTTGTTCTTTTTTAAAATTAATTAATTATTTGGGTCTCCCAGCAAATCAGGCGCCGCCTAGAGAGCCATGGCATCCGAACGGTCTTCAGATCAGATACTACCCTACGCCAGCAACTAACACGACCCAAGGATCCAATTCCTCAACACAGACGAGACGGCATTGTGTACAACATCCCCTGCAAAGGATGTGATAGATCATATATCGGAGAGACTGCCCGACCGATATCAGAAAGAATCACCGAGCATAAGAGGGACGTCAGGCTACGCCGAACTGACAACTCAGCCGTAGCCGAACATGCTTGGGACAACCAGCATCAGCCAGATTGGGACGGGGTTCGCTGCCTTTCCCAAGAACGGCATTGGTACACACGTAGGGTAAAAGAAGCTATACAGATCCGTCTCAATCCCAGTAATTTCAATAGAGACAACGGGATGGATATACCCGAATTTTGGATGCGTACAATACGCCGCCATGACACCCCCCGACCAGCCGGCCCGCAACGGTTGATTCCAGCCAGCAGCGAGCCAGCGGTCCGTTGATTGGTCGAGCTCGCTATTGTTCCCGCCTAGCAAGCAAGCCGAGCCAGCGCCTCGCTGATTGGTTTAGCACCCGTGTACACCGGCCAATAGAATTTGCCCGTTATGGACCAATTAGGAACAACTCGCTCATGCGAGATAACGCGGTTTGGAGCCGCATGAGAGTATAAATAGGAGTGTTTTACGTTACTTTAATATCACTTGACAAAGTATTGCAGTAGCATACGAAACGTCGCGATCTTTCAGATTCAATGTTGACCATACATTGCGAGACAAACGAATATCACTAGCGATATTATTTCCGATACTATATCCGCAATGAGTAATATATTTACCATTATTGATCGAACATACGGGCGCCCTGCCCTGAAGTTGATACGTAGATATGAGCGTTGTAACAAGACGGTGGCTCGGTTCACCAACCACTTAACCTTTTTGGTTCGGTGCATTAAAGCATCCGTGGTCCCCAATGACCTACGGATTAAACCCCCGATGCGTACTATGGGGGCAAAGAAGGCAGCTGAAACGGCATCCCGTCGTTTCTTAAAAGAGCGAATTTTCCTAACTAGACGCACTCTTGGCTCGGCCAAGACCGAATGTGTAACTTTGAAGGCCAAAGTTATATCGACTATAGTCCCCCAGCATAGTGATGAGGTATTGAAGGTTAATGAAGACATCTACCGAGATGTCTTCATGAAATGTAAGACAAGACAACAAGCGAAGTATGATAAACTCACACAACCAAAGTCGAGCAGGACGGTGACCTCATTAGCGAATGAGGAGAAGTGGGTTGTTAACCTATCTTCTAGAACGATCACTTCTTCGGAAGAACAGATTCTTAAGAAAGGCCTCGGCTTTGCCGTCTCTCCCCCAGACGGATACCAGCTACCGAAATAATTGCGAAGGTTGAGACTGCGGTCAAGAGTCTTGATGCGGAGTCGGCCGACGCCGCCCGCAGAGATGTAGACAGCATCCTACAGAAAGCACGCCCTCCTAGACACAATATCTCGAAAGAGATGCACACCGCTCTCAAAACTTTGAAGGCTGATGATAGTATTACTATTCTTCCAGCCGACAAAGGTCGTGCCACAGTCATTTTGGACACCACAGTGTACCATGAGAAGTTGACCGACTTGTTGGAGTCTGGTCCGTACCGTGTATTAAAGAAGGATCCCACAGATCGCTTGGCTCGCAAGCTTTCCAGCACCCTGCTGAACCTCAAGAAAGACAATGTGATGGAGGAACCGACCTATCGTAGGTTAAAACCCACACAGAAGCAACCGCCTAGAATATACGGGTTACCCAAGATACACAAACCCACAGTACCACTACGGCCTATAGTGTCATGCATAGGCTCCTTTTCCTACAACCTCTCTAAATACCTAGCAGAGATTCTTTCTCCGCTCACGGGTTCTACTGATTATACGATTCCCAATTCGAGTGGTTTTGCACAGTTCATAGCAGAGCAAACCATTGGTGCACAAGAACGCATGGTCTCGTTTGACGTAGTTTCCCTCTTCACCAATGTACCGATTGAGGGCGCATGCAATGCTGCCTTGCAACGCTTGCAATCAGACAGCAGTTTGCCCACCCGCACCGCACTCTCACCGGAGCAACTCATCCAACTCCTCGAGTTTGTCCTTCGATCCACATACTTTCTGTATAAAGGTTCATACTATGAACAGACGGAAGGGGCAGCCATGGGCAGTCCGGTCTCGGCTGTCATGGCCAACCTATACATGGAGAGTTTCGAAGAAGAAGCGCTAGACACATGCCCCCTCTCTTGCATTCCTCGTGTTTGGAAGAGATACGTAGATGATACCTTCATCATAGTCGCCAGCTCTGAAACAGATAACTTGCTCAAACACATGAATAGCCGCCAACCATCCATCCAGTTCACATCGGAGATAGAGTGCGAAGGGAAGATAGCATTCTTGGACACTTTAGTTCACAGACACGACAACCATAGGCTCTCCACCTCAGTCTACAGGAAGCCTACCCACACAGACCAGTACATAGCGTTTGACTCTCACCATCCCATATCGGTGAAGAGAGGTCTAGTGAAATGTCTATTTGACAGAGCTTCACGCATTGTGACTAGTCCACAACAGCCATGCATAGAGCGGACCCGTGTCCGCAATGCCCTGAGTCTTAACGGTTACCCACGCCGTTTTGTACACAACACCAAGAAGAGAACGACAGAACCCAAGGATCAGAAGGAATACAAGACTTTCACAGTCTTGCCGTACATTGATGGGGTCTCCCAGCAAATCAGGCGCCGCCTAGAGAGCCATGGCATCCGAACGGTCTTCAGATCAGATACTACCCTACGCCAGCAACTAACACGACCCAAGGATCCAATTCCTCAACACAGACGAGACGGCATTGTGTACAACATCCCCTGCAAAGGATGTGATAGATCATATATCGGAGAGACTGCCCGACCGATATCAGAAAGAATCACCGAGCATAAGAGGGACGTCAGGCTACGCCGAACTGACAACTCAGCCGTAGCCGAACATGCTTGGGACAACCAGCATCAGCCAGATTGGGACGGGGTTCGCTGCCTTTCCCAAGAACGGCATTGGTACACACGTAGGGTAAAAGAAGCTATACAGATCCGTCTCAATCCCAGTAATTTCAATAGAGACAACGGGATGGATATACCCGAATTTTGGATGCGTACAATACGCCGCCATGACACCCCCCGACCAGCCGGCCCGCAACGGTTGATTCCAGCCAGCAGCGAGCCAGCGGTCCGTTGATTGGTCGAGCTCGCTATTGTTCCCGCCTAGCAAGCAAGCCGAGCCAGCGCCTCGCTGATTGGTTTAGCACCCGTGTACACCGGCCAATAGAATTTGCCCGTTATGGACCAATTAGGAACAACTCGCTCATGCGAGATAACGCGGTTTGGAGCCGCATGAGAGTATAAATAGGAGTGTTTTACGTTACTTTAATATCACTTGACAAAGTATTGCAGTAGCATACGAAACGTCGCGATCTTTCAGATTCAATGTTGACCATACATTGCGAGACAAACGAATATCACTAGCGATATTATTTCCGAATTAATTAATTATTTATTTATTTATTTGTTATTTATTTATTTTTTATTTATTTATTTTTTTCCCATGTCCCTTCCGCGGCGTCAAATTGATATTTTTTTCACTCTAATTTTTAATTTTTTAAAATTTTTATGTCCCTTCCAGGTAGTGCTGTAACTGACCTTGATGATCGGATCGTTTGATCGGATCGGCAAAATTTTATCGATCTTTGAAATCGGATCGATGATCAAGATCGGATGATCGGCTAAAAAAAAAAAAAAAAAAATCGTTTTTTTTTTCTTTGGAAAATGATCCCCAAAAAACACATTTTGGGAATATAAATGAATACCAAAGCAACATATATCCATATGAATAAGCCCAAGGTAATCTTATATGGGTATGCTTTCATTTAAAACTGATTACCTCTCCTTTTACAAAATTATTCGCGCCGATTTTGAGCTTAGTCCCATGTAATTAATTTGGCGTAACCTTTCAGAAACACATGGGACTAAGCTCAAAATCGGCGCGAATAATTTTGTAAAAGGAGAGGTAATCAGTTTTAAATGAAAGCATACCCATACAAGATTACCTTGGGCTTATTCATATGGATATATGTTGCTTTGGTATTCATTTATATTCCCAAAATATGTTTTTTGGGATCATTTTCCAAAGAAAAAAAAACGGATTTTTTTGTTTTTTTTTTTTTTTTTTTTTTTGCCGATCCGATCTTCCGATTTTTTCTGCATGATCGGAAATCGGCAAAAACGGTCCGATCATGTATGATCGGATCGTGATCGGCATGCCGATCCGATGATCGGTTACAGCACTACTTCCAGGGCATCAAATTTTTTTTTTTTGACCAGTTGAAAAGTGTACCACATGAAATTTGCGATATTTGATGTTGCGAGATGGCGGATGAGCGCTACGTCATTGACGTTCTGGTTAGGAGTGTGCATTTGAATAAAATTTTGTCATCCCAAAGGTGTGCCCATGATGCACCATAGCATGTCTCTCTTTGATATTGGTATCTTCAAACCGGACATTATCATGTGAAAGTCACATATTCCTGAAATGCCTTGCCCTAAGAGCTGAAATTTCAAAATGTAATAATTCTGCCACGACATTGCATTGGGTATTCCGTGGCTTCACAGAGTGTTTACGCGGCCGAAAGTAATCGTCTTTTTATGGCCCTTGCGGCAAGGCATTGCAGGGATGTCTGACTGGACATTGTAATTTACCTAAATCTCAGCTAAAGATCTCTCCATTGTTGGATTATAAGTATCTGTAGATATTTGTATGCCTCCGCAACAATGTTTTGTGGTTGTCTGTCCGTATGTATGTCCATACATATGTCTTGTTCTCGTTATCTCGATATATCAAGAACCAATGGAGTTATTGTCACCAAACTTGGTACATGTATGTATATTGAGGAGCCAATGAACTGATTAGATTTGGAGGGTCATGAGGTCAAAGGTCACACGGCTCATTATATATGCGAAAATAGCTTGTTATCGAGATATGTATGCTTAATGAGAGAATGAAGTGATTAGATTTTGAGGTCAAAGGTCACAGGACTCATTACATGCAAAAAAGCTCTTAATTGTGATATCTCAAGAATTGGTTGACAGATTGCCATCAAACTTGGTTCATGTATGTATTTTTGAGGAGCCAATGAACTGATTAGATTGAAAGAGTCACTAGGTCAAAGGTGACTGCTCATAAAAATAGCACAATGGCAGAGGCATCCATTTTGACTGCGCGCAGTCAAAGATCCATCTATTTTTTTATCAGAATGATACAAATTGTGTTTTTATAAAGTTGTCAAAATTCTCAGGTAATTTTCACATTTCATGTACAGATATTTGTAAATATTCATGTTCTTTATATTGCAATTATGAAAATTTTACTTGAATAAAATGTTGATTGTATTCTGAAATCTGATTACTGTATCTGATGTACGATTTCCTATGTTGTAATTTTCTTTTTAAAATTCTTGTGAATATGCCTATTTGCACACATTTGGATATATAGTGCTAGGAGTTGTTCTATACTTGTATTGCTTTTCTGTTGATAGATAGGTTGTGTCGTGATTTATTGGTTTGGGCCTTTTTCTTTCAATATATGTTATACAACAAACATAAAACACAATTATAAGGATATTTAACAGTACACATAAGGTAGAGGATGAGACCACTACATATCATCACCATCATGTTTAAATAATCCAATGATTTGAAACAATGTAGTGTTTTGATACTTTATTGGATTCTTTTTATTGCAAAAACATCTCTTGTGATTGCTAATAAGAACATACCCTTTCATACTTTGTTTGATACTCATATGTACACAAATAACTTTTTACTACATTCAGCAAACATTTCATCCCCTCTTGTACACGAAAAGGAAGACAAATCAAGTCTGGCATAATAACCTTGACATAAAGTAGTTCACTATCTTTGATTAAGAACACTGATATAACAACCATAGGTGTAAATTTTTAAGGATTTTTTTTTCAAGGGGGGGCTGATCTATTTTTATACTGTCTCAACCCCCCCCCCCAAAAAAAAAAAATGTATATTGACACATATAATAACTACATTTCGTGCATCCAAGTTACCAAACATTCCAAATGAGTTAGTTATACTGAAAATAAAGTGTGATATGACATTGTTCAATAAATTTAACACCTTTGGTAATTCAAAATTTAGTCCATGATATTAAATTCATTCCATCTAGACGCAAGAAAAAGAAAATACATCCATAGGGGCAATTCAACACAGGCTTGCATTTAACCGGATATTGTGTATTCGGGCCACCGAGTTTGCTGCAATGAGAGTCGACAATGTACACCGACTACACCCACTGGTTGAAATTGTACAGTGGAACCTCTTTTTAACGAGCTCTGTTTATATAACAAGGTAATTTCAAAGGTCCATCCCAGCTAGCCACCTGATGTCGGGCCGATGTCGGAATTTGGTTGCCGGATGTCGGCATATCGCCGTTGGCTCGAGGTTAAAATGTCCGCCAGCCCAACATCGTCACGACGTCATTTTTGTGATATATTGGCATAACGTCATTTTCCGACAATGGCCCAACATCATCTCATGACATGATGTTGGGCCATTGTCGGAAAATTACCTTATGCCAATATATCACAAAAATGACGTCGTGACGATGTTGGGCTGGCGGACATTTTAACCTCTAGCCAACGGCGATATGCCGACATCCGGCAACCAAATTCCGACATCGGCCCAACATCAGGTGGCTAGCTGGGATGTTCTATGTAGTTTGTTGTTTCAAAGTCCTGATACAACAATATATCTGATATAACATGGTCAATTCAATGGACCCTACATGCTTGTTATAATGAGGTTACACAGTATTACCATCAATGTATCAAATCCAAGGGTTGATAGCCGTGTTACAATTTATATGATACCATACTGGCATAGGAATTCGTTCAGGCAGCCACCTACATGCAAACGTTCCCAGCCAACGGGCTGCGAAGGATCGGTACAGCAAAATTACTACCTGTCCACCCAATCAATAATACTTGTGTTGCAACGGCAATGCATAAAGTGAGTATAGTGCACACCGGTGGTACGTGGAATGCAAGTGGCCGAGTTCCCCCGCATCTATGTCATAGAACCATTTCATTAGTGTTCATGAGCCCAAATGAAGGAAAAGGGAATAAGATGAATTACTATGGATGGAATGAATATCCTTGAAAGTCGAAACCACTACCCGAATAGTATTATGGTATCGTGTACACTCTAAACTTAAAATGAAGTGTCATAATTGCATGTATTTTATTTTTATTTTTTGTCAGTTTCAGCATAAAGGAATACTACAAATAGTTCACATTTCATTGACATACAAGTATCAAATTTCTTCTGTACAATGACAATTAAAAAATAAAATCACAATACTCTAAAATTGCACGGGCATAAATAGTCTTTAATATAATAATACAATTCACATTCGATCAGGCATCGCCTGTTGGAACTCGCCCCACCAGAATTCAGTCGTTCATCAAACCCACATTAACATATTCATAGTTTGTAAGCGTCTTATACGTAATTGCGTTCATCTAACAGCTCAAGTTGCCACATTAAATCTACCGTTTTACTCTATAGTATGCAGCTTGGTCAAAAACAGTTTGTAACAAAACAAAAGGAGAGTTGTGTTGCTATCATTTTGTTTTTTGTACATATATAATGAAAAGATAGCTGAAATAATGGAATGTAGGTTATATATATTAAAGGGATCTAGTAACATTGTTGAATTCGTATTTACAATAGAAGCATGGGACAGGTTTTTAGTTTTTTGAATTTCCCTTTCCTTGAAAAGATATTTGCGATTGAAGTGTTTGGATTTTAAACTATCCACTGGATGGTCATAACCGTGTACAAAATCAGTGCAATGAATAGTGAATATCACTTTGCATTTTCGCTCATTTCTCGGCCATATTAAACCATATTAAACCAATTTAACGTTAAATTTTCACACATTACTCAGTGGACATATCAGATCACAACAATACACATTGTATCAACCATTCATCACTTTTTGCACCTGTCAACAAAGTTACTAAACTGGGCTCCAAAAAAAAACTTATCACTTTTTCAGAGCGATGCTCACTAAAATCCATAGCATCAAATTGAACCATATGTATACACATATAAGCTATCATTCTCCTTATGAAGCATATCCTAAAAATCAAAAGTTTGCTTTTACTGAAAATGAGAAAATGCGATAGAATCACTACAGGTCACTTTTCAAAAATCACAGAAAAACTGCTCGCTGCGAACCTCCATGAAAGGCGGTCTATTCAGAACTTTCAATAGCTATTCATTCAACTTCAAAGCGGGTTATGTAACCACTAGACTGGCTATTGTCCGTGCCGAGCTCTGTGCCCGGAAGGCGAGCAGTTTCTGTGATTTTTGAAAAATTACCTCTTGCGATTTCACCTTATTTTATTCTTTGTTGACTAAAGCAAACATAATTTTTTTTAGATGACCTTGCTAAGGGGTATTATAGCTAATCTATGCCCAATTATGATTCATTTTTATGCTTTGGATTTTAATGTGTGTCGCTCTTAAGAAGTGATAAGTTTCTTTTGGAACCCAGTTTAGTTCCTTTTAACTTGCATGGCTACAGTGTATTTGAATAAACCATGGCTCATAATAATTAGCATTGGGCCGCTGCCACTGGGTCAGTACAATCGAGCTGCCGGCCATCAATCTTAACTGACTTAAAATTTTACTTTCCAAACGGGGTAATTAAATATAACAATGTTTTTCTTTGTTGTGGGGCTGCTCCATTCTGGCTTCGGGTCACTTAATCTGGAAAAAAAAGGTTAATTTCTAATATTTAATAAACTTGGTTTAAGAGTCTGAACATGCCCTTTTTGTTTTCCTTTTAAAAAATTCTTTCAAAAAGCTGTGAATAAAAATATTACTTCTTTCCACACTGACTCCCTTGTGCCTCAAAAAATTGACAAAAAATACATTAAAAGTGGGCAAAGTGTTTCACAATTTACACATGATGCATAGCACCTGAAATTAATATTTATATTACACAATAAAAAGAAACTTACATTCAAGTGCATACATGCATGTGCAACACATCTACACATGCACAATAGCATTTTCATATAAAGCACCATTGTATACTACTAGGTGTTAACAAAAAAAATCAATATTTATCAACATTTAACACCTAGCATACCGTAATTGAGAATGTGATATTTGACAAAAGCTGCAAAACAGTGCAAAGCTGGGAGAAAATAAAACCAATCTTTGCGATAGAGGCATACAAAATGCATTATACATTAAATTCCTTACTTTGCATGGAAACACAAAACTGTACAAATAAAATGTGCAGCAGCTGCAAAGTGCATGGAGAAAATTTGAAATTAAGAACATTTAGCATACTGACTCAACATGGAAAAATCGAACCAAAAGTTACAAAACGACTCAACACTGAATCACAAATGTTTCCAGATAAAATGTGCAGCATTTGACAGGAAGAAAGTGCAACCTATCAAGGGAAGGTGGAAACAAATTCTTCATGAAACAAATGTTTTAAACGAGTTAACAAAATATTCTGGCTGGGGCAACAAAACGGGAACATTTCCCTATTCCCCTTCTTGGTGGAAAATATTCTCAACATATAATTTCTGGGGAAATACATTTTTCTAATGCTGACACCCACTGTCTCGCATTACCACTTTACTTCCTTTGGGGTTTAATAGGTAGAGTAGAACATAAAACCGTTAACTACCCCTAGACCCTCCAAGAGGACACAATTGTTTACATATCTCCAGTAAGTTAAAAAACATAGAATTCATCGGTGGGACAAAAGTCCAATTCATCTCTCCTAGACGTTAGGTAGAGTAGGGCATAGAAACGAAAACTACCCCTAAACCCACCAAGAGGTCTTAAAACTATTGATGTATCTCTGTAGGGAAACAGGTGGTTTTAAACAGAGAGGCATATTATACCAACTTCCACCCCTCCCACGTGTCCCTACTGATTTGGTAGAGTAGGGCATAGAAACGAAAAACTACCCCTAAACCCTCCAAAAGGACAGAAAACTATCAACAAATCTTTCTAGGGTAATACATGTGGTTTCAAACAGAGAGGGGTATAACACCTACACCCACCCCTCCCTCGTGCACTTGCATCGGCGAAACAAAAGTCCAATTATCTTCGTGCGGGTTGTACACCTCTATCGTGTTGAGGTTCGTGAGTCCATCATATCCTCCTACGGCATACAAACGCCCTCTATTGGCAACGAGTGCCACGCGACTCCTTCTCGAGTTCATGGGGGCCGCGTACGTCCACTTGTTGGCCACGGGATCGTAGACTTCGACCGTGTTGAGGAACTTGGAGCCGTCGTAGCCGCCGCAGATGTAGAGCTTGCCATTGAAGGCCGTGACACCGAGACGACAGCGTTTGCTCTGCATCGGCTGCACCACCGTCCAGCGACCGGTGAAACGGTTGAAACTCTCCACCTAGAAATAATGATAATAGTATTAATTTATATTATTGATTTCAATGTGCAAAATATTAAACTGTGTAATCTCTGAGTACGCAAAGTACTATTGTTTCAGCACACAAGGGCATGTTTCTTTGTTTTTGGAATTTCTTATGTATTTCTGTGTTTTTTCGACTTATGTTTTTTATTGTTTTTTTTTATGGAATAAATTATTAACCATTATCTAACCATTTTTAGCTCAAAATTAAACAATTGCAGTGATTAGAATGAAAAATAATGAAGGTTTTGTGTATTCTAGGAAAAAATCAATTTCCATAGGATTTGTACACAAATCACAAAATTGAGCGATTTTCGGAACGGTATACCTGGTCGTCGCAAATTTGGTCTCAAAAGTTGCGCAAAACTTCAATGAAAAAACTCTTGAAGTCGCGCGGCGATACCTGCGCGCGTTGCGGAATTATCACGCGAAACGTCGAGAGGGGGGGGGGGTGGATTCCGCCCCCCCTCCAAAGTTCCAATCTCCAGAGTCATCACTCACCGTGCTGAATATCTGCAGTCCATCATGGCCACCAGCTGCAAAGATCTCTCCACTCAGGACGGCCACACCGGCAGCACTCCTTGATTTGGTCATGTCTGCAACTACGTACCACCTAGTAAAAAGAATATGATAAACAGGACTCAAGATTAGTACAAGGCATCTAACCCAGAACCACAAAAATATAATTTGTGCCTGATTTTAATTGTCCGACTCCGCAACCAAATTTAACAAATTTTTTATTGTGTTTCTTTGTTTTTAGGGACACTTAATTCTGGTTCAGGCCAGGAAAATTTACAATTCTTATTTTACACATGTCTTAGTCATCATCAAATTTGTGTAAATCCAAATACAAATTATTGTAGCAGAGAAGGTGGAGGTGATTGTCGTCAATTTGTCAACTATGGTGATTATGATGCAGAGAACGATGATTGTTGAGGTCACAAAAATGACAGTGATTTTTACAACAGAAGATGAAAAAATATTCAAGGTAACTTCATCAGACTCAAATAGAAACCCCATTGAATTTGTTTGTCTTTCTGGTATAAGAACCATACACATCATATAATAAAATATGTAATGTCTTTCTGAAAAGACATATGAATATCAAAGTGATTAAATAAATCACTTTGGTTTTCTAATATCTAGACATGAAGAAACACATCATGCTGCACAAAAATGAAGAAAACTCACTTATTTGTTTCTGGATCGTAGCATTCTACAGAGCTGAGAGATGATATCCCATCATACCCTCCGCACGCATACACACGTCCATCCAGGGCTGCCACTCCAAGTGCACTGCAAAATAAATTAATACAAGTTTTTAAATGTTCATGTTCGAAAATTTAAACAAAAGATACATTCAAATTAGCAAAGTAAATTTGTATTAATTCCCAGAAACCGTTTTCAGCGCTCGTGCTAGTCAGAAGCTATAAACATGGAACAAACCCAAGAGATTAAGTAGGAAAAGTCTGAGGGATCATTCAAAGTGATGTAGCATTAAAAAAAAAATTACATCAAAAATTAGTCAACACAATTAATGGTACATTGTAAAGAAAAACGCCTCAACCTTCAGTGAATCTTATTTCATTGTGACAAACATTCTTGAACAAACCTATTGTAATTTTTTTTATCTCCCAAATCTAAAATTTGACCATCAAACCATCGATACCCACAAATAAACAAAATTTCACTACTTTTGCATTATCATATACTTTGGCATTTGACCTTTACCTTCTTCTGTGGTTCATGGGTGAGACGTCCCACCACTCATTGCTGTATGGGTCGAAGACTTCTACCGTGTTGAGTCTTGACTGTCCATCATATCCCCTAACTGCATACAGTCTACCCTCACAAACCTTGGCAAATAACTAAATATCTACTATTGTATACAAATTTGACCTTTGACCTTTACCTTCTTCTGTGGTTCATGGGTGAGACGTCCCACCACTCGTTGCTGTGTGGGTCGAAGACTTCTACCGTGTTGAGTCTTGATTGTCCATCATAACCACCAACTGCGTACAGTCGACCTGCAAGTACAGTGACACCCACCCTGCTGCGTCGCGTGGTCATTGGTTTACTGACATTCCATTTCTCACTGACCGGTTCATACACTTCCACTGCATTCAGGGATTCTCCTGTACGGACAAGAATATAATCAATTGATAAGTAAGTCAAGCAAAATAAATCAAAGACACATAAATAAACGGTTTCAATTTAGTCCTTGTGCTGTTTTACTTTATTAATTAAAACAGATACTTTCCCTTTTGTTGCCTTGATTAATATTAGAGCTGAGTCAAATCGAATGGCTATTCGATATCCGACCGTGAAGGTCGGATACCGAATACAATATTTTAAAAAATAAAAATATTTAAAAAAAATTAAAAATAAATTAATTAATTAATTTTAAAAAAAATATAAAAATATATTATTTATTTATTTTTATTTTTTTTCTTTTTTTCCCCGTTTAATTTTGTAATCCCCATTCGATAGATTCGATCATAAAATGGCACATTGAACCCTGCTTATCTATTGCTAAAGTTAAAAGTTAAGGTATTTTACATAAATTACAAATAAACAAAACAAATAATAAACCAAAGGTAAGAGGATTAATATACAAGTGGTATAGTGAGTGCCAAATTTAGAAGAATCTATGATGAGATATCGAAGTATTTCATCTTGACAGCAGTTTGTACACTAACATCACACTGTACTGCCGATTCTAATTGAAAAACGGACAGAATATTTATTTTTAAAAATAATTTAAAAAAATAAAAATAATAAAAAATAATAATAATAATTTAAAAAAAAATAAAATAAAATAAAAAATAAAATAAAAAAAAGATAGATAGTTCGATAGCTCGCGGCTCCATTGATTTACAGATAGATAGATAGATAGACAGACAGACAGACAGACAGACAGACAGACAGACAGATAGATAGATAGATAGATAGATACAGAGCTGCCAAGTTCCATTTGAGCATTTCAGTATTCTCACACCCAAAAATCAGTATTTTCTTAGGAAATCAGTATTTTTCCGCGAGGCAAAAATATGTTGAGAAACTTTATATTTTCTTCTATTTTTATTAGTGAAAAACATAAATAATGAATGAGCATGCCACTAAATATGTATTGGTGCTGAGCTGCCAACCCTCTTAGAAAAAGAACAAATCATACTGGCTATCCTAAAAATTCATATTTTTTGCGAAGCCAAATCGCGCAGCAAAAATACCCTTTATGAGTCACGCTCATATAAAAGTTGGTTCTGTCGATCACATCAGCATTTTTATGAGTTTGATTTATTTATTTGTGTTATATTTTAAATATGTATCATGTATCTTTAGAAATAGTTTATCAGGGTTCATTTTCGGACCGTTACTATTTTTTTCCGCCGTATTTATTTCTTACAAATCGTACTTCCGTATTTGCATCCAAAAATCGTACGAAATACAGAAAATCCGTACTACTTGGCAGCTCTGTAGATAGATAGATATATAGATAGATAAATAAATGGTTTAATTGATAACTGATAGCCCAAGGGCTCAATTGCGTACAATTTTACAATCAAATATGTAAAGCATAAAATACCACAAGAAAAATTATGTGATTTATATTTTTTTCAGGATTATACTTTCCATGTAAGGGTGTTTTCAAAATAGAATCATTCAGTACCGTATTTGCCGGTGTATAAACTGCACCTGTGTATTAACCGCACCCCCCTTTTTGCAAGTTCTTCTGTATGAAAAAAGTGCGGTTAATACGCTATAAACCGTACCCGTGTATTAACCGCACCCCCTTTTTGCAAGTTCTTCTGTATGGAAAAAGGTGCGGTTAATACACCAGCAAATACGGTATATGGGCTACCATCAGGAGAAAGTGTGATAGCTTACCAGAGCGTGTGAGTCCGCCTACAGCATATATGAGTCCAGAGATGTCATTGCAACATCTAGGTTTAGTTCTCTGGCTCTGGACCATGGCTCTTCTTTCTGGCATCAGGTGGTAGTCCTTGGCTTCATCAACGAGGTCTCTGAAGTAGGCAACAAAACAAGAACTTCAATCAAACAAGATACTAGATAATCAATTAGAAATGGTATTCCAAGACGAATCCTGAGATGTCATTGCAACATCTGGGTTCAGTTCTCTAGCTCTGGACCATGGCTTCTCTCAGGCATCAGATGGTAGTCTTTTGCTTCATCCACTAGGTCTCTGAAGTAGGCAACAGAATGATAACTACAATCAAACAAGATACAAGATAATTAAATTAGCCGAGTCCCTTGATGTCAAATGTTGCAATATTAAGGTTTGGTTCTCTGGCATCAGATGAAAGTCTTTCGCATCGTTGACAAAATCTTTGAAATTCACAACACAAGTTTAATGTGTAATTCTTATGTAAGTTCTGTAATTACTTGCAATGAATACATCACTCTGTGATCTATACAGCTTCCTTGTTCCAACACAAACATAAATGTACCAATCATGAATTAGTGACTTTAATATGAAACTAGTATTAAAGAAGTTCAAAGGTACCAACCTGCATTTATGACAGGCCTTGACAAGGTCTTCTGTCGAGATGTGGTCGGATGAGGGGTAATCTGACCATGCCTAGTAAATCAGTCATGCCCTTGTATCTCTACATTTCATTGAACCACACTGATATCAATTACATTTTTACTTTAAGGCTTCAATATCTGATGCAAATTAACTATTCATCTAAAGAGTATCTACCTGCATTTATGACAGGCCTTGACGAGATCTTCTGTTGAGATGTGGTCGGTGAGAACCTGGGGTCTGATGAGCGGTAATCTGACCATGCCGAGCAAGTCAGGCATGTACTCCTGTCTCTCCTCTTTATTGTATTGCACCCACCTCATCAGAGAATCAAACACCTGCAGAAATAATATGACATGTGAAATATTGTAATCAGGTCTCGACATAAGCACTTGCCCGCTTCAAGTAAAATTGCATAAATTGTCTAGTTTACTTGCCCAATCTGGTAACTAGTTAATTTTTCAACTACGAGAAAACAATGTAATTTCATATGTGAAAATCTCATCTAGAAGAGAGAGGGGGCAGGTATATTTGATATTGGGGCAAGTAAGGATTCAAAATGTTTGATTTTACTTGCCCAAATGGGCCAGTACTGAAAAAGTTAGTATGGAGGCTTGTTGTAATATTTTGGTTATATCCCAAAACTGTAACATGTCTCATAAAAACAGACGGTTATTGGTTAACATGTAATCAGTGTTCTTTTAATTTTCCCTTCTGAACCAATAGCAATACCAATGTGCTTGTGTATTTCTCATTGATCTTATATTATTGGAAGCAATTTCCTTTCATATTGTATGTGGACATAATACAACAAGGAACAAGGTAATTTTCGCAATAACAGTCAGTTGTAGCTTCTGCTTGCATTAAAAAATACTGGTAATCATTATTTTTTCATGTTGACAAAAGTAGCTACCGCACCCCCAACTTTTGGGTGGGCCATGAAGAAAAAAAAAGTGATAGGATATTTCCTGATATTTAGATGGTCAAAACGTGCCGAGGATAAGTAAAAACATCCTTCCCTATCAGAGAGTTTTTGCCTATGAAATATACTTTAATTTTCTGAAGTCTCTGAAGTTCATAAAGGAACTTATGAGCCCCTTCCAAGAATAATCTGTAACTTTTGGTGAGCTTGCCATGAGCACAACACAGACACTAAGACAAACAAAGATAATTTCAAAAAAATTAATCAAAACGGAGATGAAAACAACTTTACCTTGATATGTTATTACTCTTTAAAAGTTCAAACTTTGTTGAATCTACCCTTGAAAACAGTAAATTCTAAGCCATTTTGGGAGATCGGACAAGAAACACATACAAACGAATTCATAATTTGGCTCTATCGCTATCCGGTGATATGTGATAAGGGCTTTATATGCAATACAAGATCATGTACCTGTTCCTCTCCAGTGACATTAAGTTCATCCATTATAAGTATCTCCACAAACTCTGTCCTAGACAGCATCATGAACTCGTCCGAGTGAGAGACGTCCACAAAGTGTTTGTGTAGGAAGCTAGAGGCAGCCTGGAAAAGATCGCCGCAAACCATGGTGTCTGCAAAGCGACCTATACCGATGCAGTTTGACGAATCCAACCTGCAGATATAAAACGAGGATTTGATTATATCAGAGTTTTCAATAAAATTCTTATCAAAATCATAAAATTCAGCTTGCCTGTATGATTTAATGTCATGATGCATTCAAACTAATTATGCATCACATCGGTGACCCCTCGCAAATATCCCCAAGTTGATTGCTTATCCTCCAGGTTTGTGTCTGGTTTATTTAGCAAACATAGAAAAGGGTTTTGAGGGATCAACAACAAGCACAAGGGCTTTCTAGCTCAGTTGGTAGAGCATTGAAAAGGGATTCAGGGATGAACAACAAACACAAGGGCTTTCTAGCTCAGTTGGTAGAGCATTGAAAAGGGTTTCAGGTACGACCCACAAGTACAAGGGCTTTCTAGCTCAGTTGGTAGAGCATTGAAAAGGGTTTCAGGGATGAACAACAAACACAAGGGCTTTCTAGCTCAGTTGGTAGAGCATTGAAAAGGGTTTCAGGGATGAACAACAAACACAAGGGCTTTCTAGCTCAGTTGGTAGAGCATTGAAAAGGGTTTCAGGGATGAACAACACACGGGCTTTCTAGCTCAGTTGGTAGAGCATTGAAAAGGGTTTCAGGGATGAACAACAAACACAAGGGCTTTCTAGCTCAGTTGGTAGAGCATTGAAAAGGGTTTTGAGGTATGAACAACAAGCACAAGGGCTTTTTAGCTCAGTTGATCATTTTCAAACTTCTTATGTACTGTACATGTAAGAATATGACAGATACCAGTACGCTTCCCATACAGTATACCAACTAGAAATTATGATTAATTTGGGAAAAGCATATTGATAAGAAATTGTTAAAAAGCATATATGTATGAGCATGGATACAATGCTCTGTCTTACTAAAGGGTTCTATTTTTCCTTAAGTTTGACAGCATCTATGGGACAGGTTGATGTAATTTTTTAATAGGAGCTATGGTCATCTGACATAGAATTTGTACTATTACTTGAATACAATTGAGTATTACAAACCGAGGTGAATAGATTGTGGTACATGTACATGCAAAAGAAGATTATGTTAACTAGATACTACACGGAAGTTAAATAAAGAGCCTAATCTCTCAATACTACATGAAAGTGAAAGTGAAAGCTTACACTTTCAAAGACATTTCAAAAGGATGAGCTTGTATTAAACAATATAAGTGAAACCAACTCACGTAGTTATTTGTCCAATCAAATTAAAACTTCACAATGAAATGTGTAGTCTAATAAAACATAAATGACAGCCCACTCACATGTATTGTCTTGTAACTAATTGAATAATTTTAACCCATTCAGGACTGGTCCCCCAAATATCCATGCTGACATTTATGGAGAATGCCTGTTGAGAACAGAGTTCTAAGTAAGGATTTTGACAATGTTACTTGATCCCTTTAAGTCTTATAGCCAGGGGTCCTGTCACAACTATTTTGTTTGCTAGTGGCCAGATCAGACAAGTACAACATTTTTTCTCTCAATATTTGATAGCCCAAAATTAGCATTTACTGGCCCCAAAAACTGAATTTCATAAAATTCTCCATTCTTAAAAGGTCATTCCCATTATTGGCCAAAACTGCAATTATGGATGATGCTTGTCAACCTTGTCATTATACATTCTCAGTTTGATCAGGCCAAAAACATTTGACTTTATAATGACATTTGACTAGCCAGCCCAAAATTAATTTTCACTGGCACTAGGCCATCGAGTGAGTGCTACATTAGCGTCGAGCCCTGATATAGCCTACCTGTCCTTGAGGAAACTGCAGCATGCTTCCTTGATGACTTGGAGTTGCAGGAAGTTGGCGCAGGCGAGAATGGATAGCACGTTCTGAGTGTTGATGATGACGCGTCCGCTGTAGGAGAAGTTGACCAGGACTTCCAAGGCACTAGAAGTTGAAGAAGACACAGGAAAATTAAAAACTGATTTATATTTAGAACTAGAAGTTAAAAAGGGTTAAAGGAAAATTACAAACTGATTTATATTACCCTTCCCATGCAGGAAATATTGCAGCCATAAACATAATTATTTGGTATATTTGCGTTTGTTGTCTTATTATTCATTCTGCAATGTTGATTTATTCGATATACATGTACACTGTGACCAAACTCTTATTCCAGCTATGGATACCTCTAAATTTACATTTTGAATACATGAATGTTTGTGTATTTAGAATGTTTTACAAAGACATTAAAGGGTACCACCACCCAAAAAAAGTATCCTTATAAATGAAAGGTATCATCTTTAGTATTCCATTCCATCAACAAGTTCACAAAAATATGTGTCCAGAAAAAAATATATATAATTGGAAAACGCATCACCATTCTAAAGCATGCGTTAAGGGGTCTGTATGTACGAGACTAAGTGTGTGCAGAGCGAACAAATCGCCCGGGATTCGATTCTCTCCGAACGTACGCGTGAATAGCATTGGCGCACTCGCAAATGTTTGGCCTGTATGGAACCAGGAAATAGTAGTGGGGGAAATTAATTGCTTTGTTTATGAATTACACAACCCTTTGCAAAATGTTGGGTATCTATTTGATATCACAAAACGGTACCAAAGCATATAATTATGCGTTGTTCTTTGCCTGGTGGTCCCCTTTAACTAAAATGTTAAAAGGACAAATTACTAAACTGCTTTTATACCAATCACATTTTTCACTCGATGAAACCCGAAGTATTAAGTGCAATATAAATACAACCAAAGAAACTAAGGAAGGATACATGTGCAAGCGAAAACTTTGAAGAAAAAAATGTAGTTGATGTTGACTCAAATCTCACCTTGGATCGATTCCAGACATTGTAATTTCTTCCTGCTTACTCTCCACCATGTCGGTAGTGAACATGGCATGGAAGTATGGGATAGAGGCTGCCAAAACAATGCGATGGGCGGAAAACTTGTGGTCATCAACCTGAAACGATAAAAACAGAATTGAACAAAATATTCAGTAATTCAGCTTTTAAGAAAGCAAATTATGTTAAAAATCAATGATGAAACAGCAATAGTGAACATGTCATGGAAGTAGGGATTAGTTAGAAGCTGCTAAAACAATGCGATTGGCGGAAAACTTGTGATCGTCAACCTAAAACAATAAAATTACAATTGAATTAAAATAAATATTAAAAAAGTAATTGAGCTTTTCAGGAAAGCAAATTTGATAACAATTGCAATTGGGAGCTGAATTGATATCCTGGCATTTATACTCTGTCCTTCAGCAAAATAGTTCATTCACATTGCTGCTCTTTACCCAGTCCTGTATAAATGGGTACTTGGTCTGGTGTAAATTTGCCTGATGCATCAAGATAGTCGCTCCTAGATAGTATGCTCCTCAGGGAGTTGAGAAGGTGCACAAGATAATTATGCAGGTTTAAAGCTCTTCTCCTTTGGGCCCTTATGGCATGGCATAATGCTATTTTTGAAAGGAGCTCCTTCGTTCTCTTTGATTCCTTCCTATCTCTGTACATTGTACAAGCCACGCCCAAATGAGGTGCGGCTTCACCCTTGTTAGAGCTGTGAAGATTAAATTTAAAGGACAATGAAACTGACAATTCATTGTTTGCATTATAAGACACTAAATAGGATGAACAGTCTCTGAGCACAATCAGTCAAGAAAGTTAAAAGAAAACTATGGCTCTTTGGAAATAGCCATTTATTTTTACAAGTGACTCAAATTGGCAAAGTTGTGGACAAATCCTGATACATTTTGTGCACAAAAAAAATTCAATTCGTTTTCTTCAAAGAGCCATATTTGTTTTGTTTCATGCCTGATTATGCTCCAACTTTCAGAGATCATTCCTCCTGATCTTTTAGAACCTACGATAACAAAATTTGGCTCCGGTTTCATTGTCCTTAAAATTCCCACCTCTAAAACAAAATATAACAATAATAACCTAATAATATTTAAATAATCATTCTTAATTCTATATTACTGTAAGCTAAATATTGTTTTTCTTTGCACAGTTTGCAGCCATTCCAGGGTTTAAACAAAATTGAGATAATGAATCTAATAAATGCTCTAATGATAATGACCCACACGTTTGTTGTCATTTCCTTCTGTCTTCCTGACTTCCTCCTTATAAATCCGTCTTTACATGAATAATAAATTTGTGTCTGCCCATACAAAGGTAAATGTATTGGGGTTTTTTCTCTCGTCTTCTGCATTCTTTCTTTCATTTTTATATTTCTCTGTTTTATAATGTAACAATTCATTTGAGGTTGCTGCAAACTAGATTTTCAGTACCGCTCTATATTTCTTGTCAATAAATCTGATTGTTCTAAATTGTATTAACATTTATATACATGTCTCTAGCATACATGTATTATGTTGCTCTATCTACTAGTCTCAGTAGTCTGTACATGTCTTTCAATTATTTGAATATTTGGAAATGAAATATTGAAATTAAATTAAATTTTTTAAATGAATGCTAATTTAAAGGGAGTGTCCGCCTTTTACAAATCATCTGAAAAGTTTCCAGTACCTAGATGGGGGTAAATATGACACCCATGTGAAATTTGTAATTGAACAACGCTGTAATTTAGATTCTATGAAGGAAAAACTACCAAGAATAAATAGCAAAGATATCCTCTCTTCAATGTACTACATTTCGGCCACTTGATATGTTTAGCTAATTCATTATCAGAATACAACTGTCATGAACTTATTCACGAGAAACCTGTGTATAGATACAATTTCTTATATGCATGCTACAAAATAACAATCTCAAATGAAAGAAAGAAGGAATAGATCTTAAAGTGACACAGGTAAAGTGTCTAACTCCACGAAAAATACTTGGAGCTTCCTTGTTTCTCTTCTGCCGTATTGTTTAGCTTATGGTAAGAGAAGAATAAAATAGGGTTCGGTTTTTTCAAATGTCCCTCTAGTATGAAGATAATTATCATTGAAAATCATTATTTCAAAAGCGTTAGCTAATGGTATTGATAAAAAGTACAATTGACGTCGCTGAATACGTCCTGCCAGCGCGCGTGAGAAATTTTCCCGACCCACTGAACTTTGAGCCTAGTGTGCGCAAATTCCATGAATTCCGTACCGTATGTAGCTGTATACACGGGTGCGGATATCGTCAAGATCAAACGGATGATTTTTACTGCAACAAATCTACAACAGACCATCAGTATTCGGTGATAAAATATGAACTCAATATTCGTCTTTTCACTAGGTAAACAGTGTTCGTTTTCTTTCAAACTTTCACAAATCTTTCAATTCTATTTTACAATGATACTGATATAGGATTGAATTCTCAAATGTTTGTGCAATATCTGACACTTTACACGGATCACTTTAAAGGGCAATGAAACTATGGCTTTCGGCTATTATTATCGTTTAGAGGGTGAACAGACATTTTATTTGATACATAACTTGGCAATTTTGGCCTCCTGGATCCCATGAAATCCTTACGTGAACATACCCACATTTTACTAATTCTTACGGCGGCAAAAGGTGATGGGAGCGGCCATGTTCTTGTAATTGCCCGACATGCTTTGCAAACTATGACGAGTGCGCTACGGGCCGAACAAAAAGCTTTTCACTGATTAAAGCATCTACAAGTAAGTATTCAGACAATGGTTTCAATAGGTCCTATTGAAATCCATTAGTGCATATCACTGACCATAAGTCCGCACACACCTAATAATGGCGGCCTCCAGTGTTCGCATGAATAGTGGTAAGCCCGATAGAGTTTTCACATATTTCTCCCAAAGAATTATCTGAGTCGGAGTTATGTTATATATAATAAAAAGGCATATTACGATATATCAAGTACCGATAAACTCTATTCTTGAGTTGCATTGCCCTTTAAGTTTAAAGAATATTTCAGTACTTGATTGATTCTTCGGTCATTAAGTTGCACACGGCAAACGCAGGCAGTTTGGCGTGCACTCAAAGTCTGTGGAACACTGTCTTAACATGTCATGCAGTATAACCAGGGAAGTGGAAGTTTGTTAGAAAGGAAATTACAGAGTTCAGACGCGGGGTTTTAATATACACGCAATTTGCGGATGTGAGGGAAATACAAAAAATTTGGAGATTTATAACCAATTATAACTCCACAAAAAGGAGGTTTCAAGCCCTAAAGACAATAACCTCGCAACTTTTCAAATTTGGCTTGCAAAAGGCAGACTGTCCCTTTAACCCTAAAAAGGCCGGGCTATTTGAGGTCTTCAGCAGGCCGGGGGGGGGGGGGGGGCCATTATGCCCCCCCTCAGATCTCGGCCGCAGAGCGGCCGATCACCGTGAAAATGTGCACGCATGATGAGTGAAGTGTATAGAATACAATGGTAATTTGAATTTTTTGAAAAATTCATTAATTTGCATATTTATGGTAATTTATGCAAATAAGGTCATAAAATTCATATTTTTACCCATAAATCATATATTCTTCATAATTAAACATTGGTTTTCCCTACATATATTCTTTAGAGCATTTGGAATAATAATGCGACAACAAAATTTGGAAGAGCCAGGTTCTTCCTTATGTTTTCTATTGTTTTTATAATTTCTTATGTATTTCTTATGTTTTTTTTACTTAATGTATTTTATTGTTTTTTTTGTTTATTTTATTTCTAACTATAATTCAACTATTTTGAATCCCAAAACAAACATATAAGATGTAAACAAGACCAAATAACCAATGATACACCTCTTTTTTCGAAAACTGACATTTCCATGTTTTGTACACAAATCACGAAATTGAGCGATTTTCGGGCTGACATGCATAGACAAAAGGTCACGTGACTTCGTAACGGTAGGTCCGATTTAAAAAAATTTTGTTTTAAAATATGCGCAAGACTCAAAAGAAAAAAGTCACCAAGCAGCGGCGCGTCATCTTAACACGTTTTGGAGCAATCAAAAAATTGCGGAGGGGGGGGGGCCATTATGGCCCCCCGGCCTTATTAGGCTTAAAGGGATCTGGTAACAATGTCAAAATCCTCGAAAACTTACTTGGAAATCTAGCAGTTCTCACTTACCCCATTGTATTACCAATTATACTCCCAATAGAAGCATGGGTAAATTGCACATTCCTCTTCCTTTATAAATATATGTATGATTGAAGTGTTCAAATTTATAACTATCTACTGGATAATAACTATGTACAAAGTCAGTGCAATGAGTTAGCAAATATCACTGTTTTTTTGCTCATTACTCCGTTGTGTGACATTAATTTACCATGAAATTTACACAAAACACTCAGTGGACATATCAAATCACATAAATAAACATCTCATCAATCATTTGCCAGTTTTTGCACAGTCATGTCAACAAAGTTACTAGATCCCTGATTATAGTCTACACATCACAACAAACCAATCCTGTAATCATGGTAATTATACATGTACAATTGCGCAACAACATCATGAACATGAACACATCAATCCTCACTTCTCTCAAACGCATAATTCATATTCATAAACTCAGCATAAATAATCAATTAGGAACAACTTTGACTCTAATCCCAGCTTCCTTCTGAATTCTGTCTTCTGATAAAACCCGCACCTTCAATGTGACATCGCACAGCTTCCCTTGTCGCCGTATGCTCTCCATTGCCGAGTAGCCATCGCCCGGTAACTCTTTCAGGCAAAATGTCTCTGAATCTGAAACGTCGTCTCGCGACGAACTGGGACTTGACGGCATCTTTGAAATCGCTCCCTAGATCTTGCAGAATATCTTGTTTATGCTTAACAGGCGTTTAATTTCGCAAACAATGAAAGATAGCTTATAAAAATGACACTCTATTCCTTCCAAGTGGAACAGCAGTCCTAAGTTTTAGTAGATGCAGGGGGAAAATGCACGTATTGATGACCTGTTTACATATGGGGTACGATTCCGTACTTGTGTGTAGTAGCTAGCTAGCAGTAGCTGGTACTTGGTAGTGTAGCTAGCTGTGTGTGCGATATATCGCGTCGATAGTACGTAAAGTTCCAGTTCAGTACATCAATTTACATAGGGTTAATGTTTTGACTTCACTACCAGGTATAACGCGCACCAAAGGGGTAACAAGCGCACCCCTCTGAACTAGAAAGTGGCCCTTTGTGAGAGGGCTATTATCCCGCTATTATATAATACTGTGACCTTTTCAGTGGTTGGGTGTGCACAGGGGGGGGGGGGGGGGGGGGTGTGTGCAAGATAATAATAATAATACATTTGATTTATAGTTTTATCTTGATAGATAATTTGATAACTTGATAGATAGTTTTATCTTGTGCATGAAGAGTCCCGGGGGGGGGGGGGGGGGGGGGTCACTCCCCATATGACTGGCTAAGCACCGCGTCCCCGTTTTCCTTTAAAAAGGGCTGGTTTTCAGCACTCATCGAACAAAATTTACATAAAGGGTAACTTTTCAGGTGCATTTTGCGCAATTAGGGGTATGTTAATTTTCAAAGCATTACGCCATTTAGGGGTGTAAACTTACGATGGTACAATATGCCATTTAGGGTCTAATTCGGAGGTTGATGGACACGGGTGGGCACTTTTGTATGAGAGTGATCCCTGCAAACTTAATGCATGTTGACGTCCGTTTATCAAATACTAAACTGTTTGACCGTCTACATATGTTTTGTATATTTTAAAATTTGTTAGAAATTAGTTTCTTCCAATCCTCTTGAAAAAACTCTCCCCAATGAAATTATATTATTGACTGGTTGTGACATCATTGCGGTCAATCACTACTCAGTTGCTAATAAATAGATGATTATAGACACCTGAAATGTGGAATGCACATTTGCCAAAGCTGCGCTCATGATTATGATCATTCATAGCATCACATGTTTGAATACAAAACCAACTCACACAGTTTCAATTTCTATAGCAGTTGCTTTATCAGAAAAAAAAACATAATTAGGGAGCACACTCTGAACTAGGGAAGCCCCCCCCCCCCCCCCCCCCCCAGGCGCGCCGGAAGCAGTTTTGGATTGGGGGGCAAAACCCTAGGGGGCTCACGATTTATGTGTTTAGGGGCTCATGCCCAACCACACTCACAGCCTTGCCAACTTTGAGCCAGAGGTGAGAGTGAGACATTGCGAGGATAAAGCGACCAAGCCCGCGGGAGCGAAGTGACTGAGCGGAGTCCCCCCTCCCACGGGACGGAGCTTTTGCATTTTTTGACTTGAAATTGTGCAATCTGGTGCATAAAAACATGATCCAACAACATAGCTTACAACCAAAAATGAGTCCCGAGGGAGCGAAGCGACCGAGGGCTGGGGCAGAGCCAGAGGGGAGGGTTTGGGAGGGGGTATCCCCCTCCCACGGGGAAGATTTTGCATTTATATACTTGAAATGGTGCATTCTGGTGCATACAAACATAAACCATATATGATCCAACATCAAGGCTTACAGCCAAAAATGAGTCCCGACCGGGTAGCGAAGCGACCGAGGGTTGGGGCAGAGCCAGAAGGGGAGGGTTTGGGAGGGGGTACCCCCCTCCCATGGGGAAGATTTTGCATTCATATACTTGAAATGGTGCAATTTGGTGCATAAAAACATAAACCATAATGCCACCATATGTATGATCCAACAACATAGCTTACAACCAAAAATGAGTCCCGAGAGAGCGAAGCGACCGAGGGCTGGGGCAGAGCCAGAGGGGGAGGGTTTGGGGAGGGTGTATCCCCCTCCCATGGGGAAGATTTTGCAGTTATATACTTGAAATGGTGCAATTTGGTGCATAAAAACAAACCATATGCCACATTATGTATGATCCGACAACATAGCTTACAGCCAAAAATGAGTCCCGAGGGAGCGAAGCGACCGAGGGCTGGGGCAGAGCCAGAAGGGGAGGGTTTGGGAGGGGGTACCCCCCTCCCATGGGGAAAATTGTGCAGTTATATACTTGAAATGGTGCAATTTGGTGCATAAAAACAAACCATATGCCACATTATGTATGATCCGACAACATAGCTTACAGCCAAAAATGAGTCCCGAGGGAGCGAAGCGATCGAGGGCTGGGGCAGAGCCAGAAGGGGAGGGTTTGGGAGGGGGTACCCCCCTCCCATGGGGAAAATTTTGCATTCATATACTTGAAATGGTGCAATTTGGTGCACGTCACACAAACAGCCAGAGCAATAACAGCCTACACAGGAACGACGTGGACCGGTACAGAAAAATCCACCCCAGACGTACCATACGCAAGTTACACAACAAACTGAGATAATTTGTTTGCGCGCGAAGCGCGCAGCGAAAACGTTAAAGGGATGTATAACTTAGTTTTTAAACTTTAGAATTAACAAGTATTGGCTGATACATTTAATTTTTAATTTTCCTTTTTCTTTCTTTCTATCTTTCTTTTTTTCTTTTTTTTTGGGGGGGGGCTTTTTGGGGGGGCAAAAACGCGTTTTGCCCCCCCCCCCCCACTTTTTGGATTGGGGGGCGGCCGCCCCCCCCCCCCCCACCACCACCACCACCGACATAGCTACATAATTTAGATTGTTGACCTACCCCTGTGTCCATTTAAAATAATTCCTTCAAGGTATAAAAATGAAAATGGGGCAGGCCCATTTTATAGCCCACTTTGTTTAAGGGGCCTTGCAAAGTTAAACAAATTCCAACCATCCAAATAAGATTTGGAAGTGGATGGGTGGGTCCAGGGCCATTTTGGATTTTTTTTTTAAATTGGAAAACCCCACCCAAAATAAAGATTTAGTGTAAAAAAATACACTTTACTCGTCTCAAATCATATAAAAGTCATTATATGATTTTAGTTTTCTGTCCATGTCGGAGATGGATTTCCAAAAAAAGAAGAAGTTTGGATAGGGGGGTGGGTGGGTGGGGTGAGCTCTATCCAAATCTTATTTGGATGTTTGGAATTTGTTTAACTTCGCAAGGCCCCTAATTATGGTCCAAGTCGAGATCGAGATGCCCCAAATTTTAATTTTCGGTTTGCCTCTTTACAGCCACATTAACATACATGTGTGGAAAAGTCGCTAGAGGCCTCGCGAGCGCGAGACGATATACGGTGCACTCTGCATGCAATTGGCCACAACTTCGGGCTAGGAAACTGCTGGTAACGGTATAGACGGCACGCGACGTGTTACCAGCATTTGAAACACTTTACAAGTCAGCGATTACATTTTAAACAACAATTGTTTAGAGATGGCGATGGCGAGAAACTTGATAAAACTGAAAGTATCTGTTGACGGGATTTTCAAGAACTTGAATAGGAGCATCGACGATTTCCTGTGGTCGTTTTGGAAAGGTGGTCATCACGGTAAAACAAATTGTTACCCATTCATTATCATAAGTTCCATTCTGTTGACAGTTGAGAGTAGATGTCTCACTCTCATAATATTAATAAGCCTAAAGAGTAAAGGCGCACTGCACTGTTTAATTGCTTCTGGCTTTTTAGTATTACTATATTATATTACGTAGGTTTGCATTTGCAGTGCATATCTGCTAATGCTATTTTCCTCATGTATTTTGCACATTTTTATGAATTATGTTTTTAAAAATCAAGCAGTTTTGGAAAATGGCCAAATCGTGGTTTAGGTCCCCCTTAACTCTAGAGAACGCTAGCGCGGAGAGCTAGCTAGCGCTCCGCGCTAGCGTTCTCTAGAGTTAGGTCCCCCTCTGTTATGTCCGTGAGCTCACTCTGTGTACAAAGTCTATGGGAGTTGGATTAGGTCCCCGTCCGTAACGAAATGAACGCAAGTGAATGGAAGGGGTGGACTAAAGACGTAAGAGAATGCCGGCAAAACTATACTTTAGTAGGCTTAGAGAATTTAGTGGCTATAGGTCAGATTTAGTGGCTATAGGTCAGATTTAGTGGCTACAGGTCAGATTTAATGGCTATAGGTCAGATTTAGTGGCTATATAAGTTAGATTTATTGGGCAGTACGAAAATTGAAGTTAGCGACCAAAATTCTCTAAGCCTACTAAAGTATAGTTTTGCTGATATTGATTATTGTCATTGATATTGTGGTGTGTGACGTTCGTGTCTGTTGAAATTCTGGCGCTAGTTTACGAGCTACGGACATACAGTTTGCTGCATGGGTACGGTAATCTCCGCTCGCAAATCAACGGGTAGCTGCTCGATATCGTGCCAGCCTATGGCTATGCTTATGCCTATCTATGGCCTACTTATGGGTACACTAGCGCCCAAATTCTTTCATATTCTTGCCAAAAAATGAACACAGGTCCTGCAAAAAATGAACATATATGTCCTGATCAAACCTGTGATTATAGATGAAGCATAACATGGAAGAAAACAAGATTTTTCTCATTTTGTAAAAGTTGGGGTGAAAATCTGCTTGCCTAATCGAGCCACCCAAAAATACATTTTTGCTGGCCCAAAGTGCAATTTCTCTGGACCTGGGCCAGCGGGCCAGTGCGAGTGTCGAGCCCTGCTATAAGCATGATATAAAGTGGTTCCCAAACACAGGCAAAGCACTTGAGCAAGTGCAAGGAGCACAGCAGAACCCCCCCCCCCCCCCCCCCCCCAAAAAAAAACAAAAAACAAAAAACAAATCTTAATTACTGAATTTATTGTATGTTTAATATTTCAGGACCACAAGTTCTTGAGCCCCATCAAAACAGACAGAGTAATGATCTTTCGCTGAAGGATTTTTTTGACGGCTTCCTATGAGCAGTTCCCAAACACTGGCGGATCAAGAAGCTCAACAGAATAAAGAGAAGAGATTTAAAGAGAAAGTCATATCTTATCAATGTTATTATTAAGATTTATTTTTAGACCTTGCTATAGCAGGACTAGAAGCGCAGTTCCCAAACACAGGCGGAGCAATGAGCGCAACAGAACAAGATGAAGGAAACTAAAATATTTTGTATTTGATTGGTTTATTTCTGTTTGTTTTTAATACTTTTTAGGCCCAGCCCTTGCTATAGCAGGACCAGGCCCTCTTGAGCCTCATCAAACTGGGCAGAGTAATGGACTCTCCCTGAAGGATTTGTTTGATGTCTTCCTATGGGCGGTTCCCAAACACAGGCGGAGCAAGGAGCGCAACAGAACAAGATGAAGGAAACTAACATATTTTTTATTTGATTGGTTTATTTCTGTTTGTTTTTAATACTTTTTAGGCCCAGCCCTTGCTATAGCAGGACCAGGAGCTCTTGAGCCCCTTCAAACTGGGCAGAGCAATGGACTCTCTCTGAAGGATTTGTTCGACGGCTTCTTATGGGCGGTTCCCAAGCACAGGCGGAGCAAGGAGCGCAACAGGACAAGGAGGAGAGCTATTGAGAAGCGAATTTCGTACAACACAGCATTGAATCCATGTGAGACTTGTGGCAACATGAAACAGCCTGGCTACCTGTGTGGGTAAGTTATAAGTACAAGTTGGAAACCGGAGGCTTGTTGTATTTATTGGGGAAAAGGAGAAGAAAAATTGGGCTTGCAACGTGGAACCTTTAGAGCACTGATATAACAAACAAAATCTTATAACAATGTAATTGTGCTGGTTCAAGCTCTTTATGTTTATATGTGTTTTTACCCTGATGCAACAAGGTTATTTTCCAGTTACCGTCAAACCTGTCTTGGCTGCCACGTGCACTAACAAAAGCGGGTTACGTAACCGCTGTTGTTGAATCTGCTGCTCTTTCAGTGGTTACATAACCCGCTTTTGTTAGTGTCAGTCAAGTGAAGTTCATGTGGTATCCATTAGAAAACATGGCAGCTTTCAGTGTTCAGTCAAAACAGATGATAGTGGTTTTAAAAACATTGATTATTTCCATTATTAGTGATACCCAAGAGGAAATATATGACTAGAAGTGACGGTAGTTATAAATGCACTTATCAGTAACAGTAAGCGAAAATGCCAGCGTTTGGCTCCCCTTTAAATTTGTCAAATGTCTCTCTAATTATGGAGATATTTTCAGATCGAAAAGCATTCCCCAACATTATTCAGAAAAATCTGACAATGATGTATACTAGTATAAGCCTCAAATATCACTTACAGAAAAGACACATTCATGAAGTCAATGAATCACTTTAAAACCAGATTGTCCTGAACATTTTGGTTGATTAATTCAATCGTTTCCCTCACTCCTCCTTTACAGCCACTGTCTGGTGAAGATCAGGGAGGAGACCAAGCAGATCCAGGACACGATGTTCGGAGAACTGGACAAAGAGGGCGTCATACCGGACAAAGAGAACATTGTGATTTACGAAGGCGAGTTGTTGGCGGAAGCAGATGCGGAAAAACGGCCCGTTGAAATCAAGAAGAAACGGCCGTCGTGGTTCAGTCGAGACCAGACTGGTTCTGGGCTAGGATTGAAATGGTAGCACTGCCACCTACTGGGCTTGCTAGTCTGCTGCCCAGTTTATACAGTGACTGTACATTGACCGGGTCATACCATCTATAGACTTTAAAAATGGTACCTTCTGCCTTCTAGCATGCATGGTGCTCGTCATTTATAGAATGGAGAAGGGAAAGTTAAATGCACAGAGTTACCAGAGGACTGGCCCCCTTCTGTAGCTTGTACTACTTTTTTTGTGGCCTAGGGCTACAGAATCGGAGATGGGCGCTACCTCGTGTGCCATATTGGCAATGTAAGGACTTTACATTTAACTTATGTTGAATTGGACATGGAATTTAACCTCTCAGTTCTGCACTGGAAAAGGCTATTGATTTTAATATTACTGTCTCTATGAGCCTGTGGTTATGAGAGGGTCAAATGGAAGCCCATTAGCCAGGGTTCCACACTAACGTTGTCCAACTGGTGCGGGTCAATTAAAATTTAACTTCCCAGCCAGTAACAAATGTATGTAATAATATGTATGAAACCAATATCGAGCAACTAGATTTTCAAACTGACATTGACAGAATGAGAAAATCTGGTATTTCTCCATGTCAAGCCCTCATTTATAATCACAGTCACATCAATCTAGATCAATTAAGATATTAAATCATGAAGAAATCATGACCATGTCTTGCAGGCTGCTAAGGCTGCAGCAGCAACATAAAGATTTGTATATTAATGTACATGATTGCTATGAGTGACTTTTGAGAGATGTACATTTGTTTGGGCATCTTTTGTTACAATTGTTTTGTTGATGGGAGGGGGAGGGGGGGGGGGGACCAGCAGAAGGTTGATCTCTTCTGACTCTTTCTTATCTCTCCTGATAAACAAAATACATTTCAGCATAGTAATGGCCATTATGCCATTCTAAAAAAGAATGCATGATACTACTGCACCTCAAATCACTGACATAGTTCTGCAGAAAGTTGATTTGTTCTGAGGGGTATGAATGAATAGTTAATCTGCCCTGCACAAAAGAAATTGTGTTAATCGCTAACATATCTACGCCAGGGAGACAAAGTAGTAAAGTTTATCATGGATTAAATAGGGATAACACATCTGTGAGGAAAAGAGAAATAAAGGGTCAGTTTTAAGACTGAGACAAACACCTAGCAATTGTTTGCTTGTAATTACTTTTGTTCTAGCTACAAAGGGCTCAACACAGAAGCAGTACAGATACGCTTTATTAAAAAAAATCTATGTAACAACTAGTGATTGCCCAATCAGAGCTTCTCTTTCCATGACTCATGAACAGTATTTATTTTACAATTATGCAGTATTATTTTGATTGTATGTAATTCTGATATTGAACTTGTTGAACTTATACAGTTATATAACTTTACATCATTGATTCATCGTCATGATTCTTGGTCGCCTTTGATGGTTTTATTTATGCATACTGGAAGTTGTAGTGTTGTGTTGTGTAGTGGCACAGAACTCAGATCAGTGAGCCCTCAACCAGACTTTTTTGGACAGTGGGTGATTACTGCTCACTGCATACTGACCAGGGCCCATTGTAGAATGAGTTGCAATCGATTGTAAAGGTGCAATTAATTTCAAGTCAGAAAATATGCACATTAGTACCAATTAAAGGGATAGTTGAGTTTTGGTAAAGAGAGTACAGTTTGGGTCAAACTGAATTTTAGTAAACAAAACCTGCACCATTACATTACAAACTAATAGTTATAACTCCACCATGCTCAAAAGGAATAACAAATTACAAACGACTAAGTAAAAAGCCTGTTATCATTCAAAAAGAGCCATTAAAATTTAAAAGGGCGCTCTCTAAAAAATCATTGGTTTCAACCATTTTGAATCAAATATTGTGCATGTGATATTTTTTTTAATAGTGATTAGATAGAGAGATAATCAACAACTATTTAAAAACCTCTTTTGTAATTTTTTGAAAAGAAGCATTTACAAAAAAAAATTAACGGCTGTTTCAAAAATGTAATTAATTAATTACTTTTTTCTTCTTATTATTTAAAAACTCTTTTGCACCCCGTAGATAGGCCACTGATGGGAACGATGATGTAATGGATGTTAATGGTGATGATGATAGTGACAAAATTGATGATGAAAATGAGGTAGATGGTGAAGGTGATGATGATGGTGGTGATGATGATGATGATGGTGATTGTGGTAGTGGTGGTGGTGGTGGTGATTATGATGATGATGATGATGGTGGTGATGGTGATGGTGATGGTGGTGGTGGTAGTGGTGGTACTGAGATACTGATAAATGCACACTAGTGAACATTAAAATAGAAAAGTCCCTAAATATACTTACCCCAAATATTGCTATAGCTACTGAAGGGATCAGAGGAGGTACATGCCCCCCTCTTCATTATACAGATCAACATTCCGGAACAAATAAAGAAATAGAGAGATTGTGCCCCCCTCTCCCCCCAGGCCCCCCCCCCCCCCCCCCCCCCCCCAAAAAAATATATATATTTAAAAAAAAGGTACGTGAGAGAGCGCCCTCTTGTTACGAACTATGCATTCCGCCCGTGATCTGACGTGATTCCGCGATCCGCCGGCTGGTAACTCCTCTAATTTACATAACAAAACAGGCCAAAGGTGAGTACATGTGAGATTCTAATTGTAAATATTTTAACATCCCACCGTTTACATTATCGGAAATATTTTGTTCTAATTATTGTTGGCATTTTGACGTGAAAGCTGATCAAATAATCAATGTAATGAATTAGCATAGCCGTAGTTTTATTTTTATTCAGTCCCACACGTAGACTTATTAGTGTGGCAGCCTGGTGTAATTATCTTGTCCCAAAGACTTGTCAAAGACTGACTTTTGCGAGTGTGACTGTGTCTTCTGTCTGTGTACGGACGGTATACATACATAATTGTGGAACTCGAGTGTGTTTGTCCTGGCAAAGCAACGCCGAATGTCATACCTGTTCTGTCATGTGTAAAATACTCTGTATTTTATTGTTACACATGACAAACTAGGTGGTACTATTTTTACTAATGAGTATTGTTCTAATAAATTACCGGTATACATATTTATTTCCTACTATTTTACTAGAATAGATCGACAAATCTAGCGCTTTCATGGCTCTTTGACATTATTACTGACATATTTTACTGTCGGCATTCTAGCGCTAGACGCTATCACATCTACAATGTATTGTAAATGGTCCTGATGGACCATTTACTGCTCACAGTGGTAAAAATCTACGGGACACAATTTGAACTACAAACAGAGAGAAAAGAACAGCATATCTAAAGTAAAAAATTGCATACCTAGATTGAAGATGATTTTATGATTTATTGTACAAAATTTCATTTTCAAAATGATAAGTCATACTTACAAAAATCGTCATATAAGTTCCATTTCTTTCTCTTCCTGCTCGATGTCCCATCGTAAACAAAGAAAGCCCGCCCGCAACATGCGGAGGCCGCTTATTATTGTCCAAAACAAGCCAACTCGCGATCTGCAAGCATGCCCGCCGTATCCGATTTCGGATACGCCATATCAGAATTCGGATACGCCGTGTCAGAATTCGGATAAGGTAACACGTGTGGTGTGGGAAGCTTGCGGGAAATACATGACAGTCATCCAGATAGCAGCAACACTTTCGAGAGGGATCACGACTGAGATTTTCTCAGTCTTTTTATTTTCCAAAACTGCAGATTTTCCATTTTTTTCGACATTTGAAGAATAATTTGGACCATTTTGGTAAGTTCATATAACACTTGTATCATTTTTAGGGCCAGTCATGATTGATTTTGTTGAATTTAAGATAAGAATTTTGTGTGAAATTTTGACAAACTTTTTTTGTACTGTCCCACATTGTTCCCGTATAGCGCAGCATTACAATGTAGTGTTGTGTGGACGCTATGAATGATTGCCGCCCGCGGTGCGGGCCAAGAACACCGCCATCCACAACCATTTGTGGATTACGGAAAATCAGTTACTTGCAACGTTCTCGCCAGGCCGTTTTCGCGTGGCGGTGCCGCCACGCGTAAATTTATTCTTCAAACTTGCGCCACCCGAAAATTTTGATGAGATAATACCGCCATGTGTAAAATCAATAAATTCATTACAATTGCCCCATATTTGCAGACACCATTTTCATAATTCATATTTGATGATTTGTCTCCACAAATATAGTGCTGTAACCGATCATCGGATCGGCATGCCGATCACGATCTGATCATACATGATCGGACCGTTTTTGCCGATTTCCGATCATGCAGAAAAAATCGGAAGATCGGATCGGCAAAAAAAATAAAAATAAAAATTGTCTTTGGAAAATGATCCCAAAGAACATATTTTGGGAATATAAATGAATACCAAAGCAACATATATCCATATGAATAAGCCCAAGGTAATCTTGTATGGGTATGCTTTCATTTAAAACTGATATAACTCTCCTTTTACAAAATTACTCGCGCCGATTTTGAGCTTAGTCCCATGTGATTGTGAAAGGTTACGCCAAATTAATCCCGTACAAGATTACCTTGGGCTTATTAATATGGATATATGTTGCTTCGGTATTCATTTATATTCCCAAAATGTGTTTTTTGGGGATCATTTTTCCAAAAAAAAAAAAAAAAACGATTATTTTATTATTTATTTTTTATTTATTTTTATTTAAAACAAATTTGTTTAGCCGATCATCCGATCCCGATCATCGATCCGATTTCGAAGATCGATAAAATTTTGCCGATCCGATCAAACGATCCGATCATCAAGGTCAGTTACAGCACTACACAAATACAACAAATATTATTGCCAAATAAAGCCGCATCCTCACTCTTAAATCACTTCGAGGAGACGAGGAAATCTCCGATATGATTTTAGAAACACGCACCGTACACCCAGCCCTCGCCCGGTCGTCCGGCCGGCCGCCTGCGGGAGCGGCCGCCAGCACAGGCAGCTGGACCGCTGCTGCGTGGCGGCTTCATCCGATCGAATCTCATAAAGCGGTCTGCAAAAATGCAGTGTTTCGCTCTCAAATTCATCTTTTTATACGGCAATAAAATGACAAGTATCGATACTTTGCTAGATTTATGAAACAATATATACGGAAATATAGTTACAGAATATTTAGTATTACCTCAGTTTTGAGCAAAATATTACTTTTCCTGAAGTAAAATATTCAAAACTCCAGCGCTTGTTACGCGAGCGAGACTTTCAATAATCAATAAGCGATTGAACATAGCAGAAAATCAGATCGTTTGCGATCGTTGCCAATTTCTGGGCTGCGATATCATATAACGTGTAGTGTAGTCTACACCGGCCCGTTCGCAAATTGGCAACAAAAGTGCGCTAGGTTCAGTTTACCTTGTCCGAGCGTGTTAGAAAATTTATATCGAGATTATCAGTGCATTTTTTCGCCGTTTTGCAGGTAATTGTTCTCGTATTTGTTTTAAAAGCCTTGTAAACATGTAAGTAAAATAAGAGATAGTCTAGAATAGGTGCGATCATAATAATCTTGCATTTTCGTTCCTTTTCGGCACTTTTTAAGAGTGCAACTTACAAGGCAGTTGGCGCGCTAGCTAGCTACCTCTCTCGCAGCGCGGGGCCTGCCGAAACTCTGGCAGACCTTCTAGTGCGTGTTCCGTATCATTCAATTGACATGTATTTTTTTTTCGACGCACATGTTCAATTGGTAACTTGCCGATTGGTCTACAGCCATTTGGTCTACTCCCATTTGGTCTACTAGATTATTATAAATTAGGGCGCTTATGATTATTATTTGGTATTGTAATTAGGGTTAGGGGTGTGGATTAGGGTTAGGGTTAGGTTTTGGGTTAGGGATCGTGTTTCGAGTTGGGGAAATTGAAGTTAAAGGTATCAGGTAGTAGATCAAATGAGTTGTAGACCAACTGAGAGTAGACCAAGCGAACATAAACCTGTAAACCGTTCAATTTGCGTCTCTCAATTTGTCAATCAAATCGATAATTTTGCGAAAATAACCACTCATACGGTAAAATATGTACTTTTACACTAACATTGGGCAATTTTCTAGATTTTTTTTTTCATTTCTGATGTTGCAAATTTCACATTGAAAAGTCGGGCAACGGGAAATGTGGCGATATCTGATGACTCCCGGCCCTACCCCTAGCCCTGCGGTGCGACATCCCGTGCTGGATTAGCAGCAACACCGTGCGCCACGGGTAATTTTTCCGACATATAAGTTTGTGCGCCATGCGTAAATTTTTTCCTGGCGAAAACGCTGGTTACTTGCAGTAAAAAATACATTGATTTTCGCTTTTTGCACGAATTTTGTAGTTTATTTAGGGGTACTATGAGTATGATACATTAACTCACTGATCTCGTGTTTCCCACAAGATGACATGTCTTTTTGACGCTTATTTTGTTGTATTTAAAACGCTTTCTAGCAAATGTTGCGAAACTTTTTGCGCACAGCATCGCCAACGAGCATTCAATATGTGGGTATGGTGACTAGACGGGTCGCCCCCCATCCGGTCGCCCCCGTTACATACTCGCCTCCTATACAAAGTCGCCTCCTTACCAGGTCGCGCCTATGTATTAGGGGCGACTTGGTTAGGTTACTGTTACTGAAGTTAACAGTTAACAGTTAACAGAAGTTACTGAAGCTCACTTTTTGATTCAAACAACCATAATTGTATATTTGAATGAAAATAGGAGTATAAGTAAACAGGTATGAAATGAGACGGACACAAATTGATCCTGTTTTATTGAAATCATATATTTACAGCAAATTTTTTTGTATAAGTTACGTATGACAAATAATTGTTTTTAAACATTGTCTTTGTTTTGTTTTTTAGGGCCACCAACAATTTTATTCTTTCCACCAAAAATTTGGTGACCCAAAACTCCAAAAGGCCTCTAGAAAAAAAGTAAATGTTGATCACTGCATTATGCAAAATAAATTATTTATGAGCTAAAATATGAATATTTATGCCTTCGCAAACGAAAGTGGCAAGACCAAGAGGCACAATGTTTTCAGGTTGTCTGTCCGTCAGTCCTATTTTTGTTCTTGGGATATATTAAGAACTGGTTGATGGATCAATTTCAAACTTAGTATAGGTTTATGATTTAAGATTTTGGGTTCCTCAGGTCATAGGTCACAGAGCTCTTTATCTATGACACATTACAGCATTCTCTATCAACAGGTGCCCACAACTACTTGGCATGCATGACCCAATGCTCTTTACAATTTATAACATTGGTTCTTTTAGTCATGCATGCCACATCTACAATGTAAATGGTTCTGATAGAACCATTTACCTTGCAATAGTGCTAATGTTAGTAGAACCTGTTTTTGAACCACAACTTTTTTACAAATAAAAATAAAATTACAGACCATCTAAAGTCACTAATTTCATGAATAGGTGGTGACATATTTGACGAATTTTTCATCAAAATTTGTATCTCAAATGTCATGTCATACTCACAAAATGTTGACTTTTGAGTTCCATTTTTGTTATTGCTCCTCTGTCTTCTGCCGTAAAACTGCGTGAAGCACGGCCGCAATCATCGAAACATCGACTTTTATCGCTGAAAAACAAGCGGACTCGGCACTTGTGCGAGCACGCAATTTCCCGATCATTCGCATGGCGTATCCGAATTCGGATACTATCGGCAATCGCCGTATCCGAATTCGTATACGGTACATTTCGCTGTGCTATGCGGCCTCCGCGCCCGCCCGCGAGAAATAAGCAAAATCAGCGACTATATGCTTGACGTGATCTGTATGTATCGGTATGCCTGTTACGTCAACGTTAAAGTGATACCTGTAAAGTGTCAGATATTGCACAAAATGACATTTGAGACTTCAATCCTATATCAATATCATTGTAAAATACAATTGAAAGATTTGTGAAAGTTTGAAAGAAAACGAACACTGTTTACCTAGTGAAAAAAACGAATATTGAGTTCATATTTTATCACCGAATACTGATGGTCTGCCATACATTTGTCACAGTAATAATCAGCCGTTTGAGATATTCGCACCCGTGTATGATTACAGACGTAGTACAGAATTCATGGAATTTGTGCTCGCTGGGTTCAAAGTTCAATCTCCGGAATGTTCCCACGCGTGCTGCAATGCGGACGCGTTTAGCTACAACAATTGTACTTTTGTTCAATTGTGTTGATTAATGCTTTTCAAATAATGATTTTCAATGATAATTATCTTCATACTAAAGGGACATTTGAAAAAATCAAACCCTATTTTATTCTTCTCTTACCATAACCATAAGCTAAACAACACGGTAGAAGAGAAACGAGGAAGCTCCAAGTAATTTTTGTGGATTTGGACACTTTACAGGTATGACTTTAATTGAAATTTATTCCGATAATGTCAACTTTGGGACATTTCTACAGAAAAGGGGCCAAAATTGAACCATTTGGGTAAGCATCTGATACATGTGTTAATATTGATGTTTGTAATGGTAAAATTTATTGCTAATACTTTATTTGTTGTAAGTGTTAATTTTTGCATTTTTTGCTGTTGTGTGCCTTCATTTTCGTCCATGCCCACCTATGGCAATGGTTGTATGTGTGATGCATGCCAAGTCTGGGCACGCTTTGGTACTCGTGGACACGTGTTGGTAGAGAATGCCCACATTACCATCAAACTTGGTAGGGTACCACTACCTGTATCTTAAGCCGAGGAAGTTGGGGAACCAATTGCTATGAACTGATTTGATTTGGGGGTTATGAGGTCAATGGTCAAAGGTTACAGCCCACTGGGCTCATTTTGCATGCATATATATTTTTATGCAAAAATAGCTTGTAATTGTGATATCTTGAGAACCGTTGACAAGTTACCAGCAATTGCCCACATATTTGTGGTTTGGTAGGCCTACTTTTGAGCAAGAATATAATAAGTCCCAAATGATATATGAAGTGTACAAGGAGAAAGAGCATACATTTCTTTATCATTTGAGCCATATTTTGTTAATGTACCTTCTTTTGTTATTTTAGTGTTTAGATTGCAATAATCTAAGAAAATATTTTAACTTGCAGTGGGTTACCACTTTTTCAAATCAATATATATTTCTAAATTTGAGCAAATAAGTAATGTTATCATTTATACATAAACAAGAGAAAGGGGAAACATATAACTACATTTAACCATATAGTATGGTAGTGTGATATATGATGATATCACAGCTTTTTTATGGCCATGGATAACTGGTTAGATTTGCAACATCAGGCAAGCCAAAATCTATCAAATAATGGTTGCTAGTAAGCAATCTTCTAGCTGCAGCCCAAAAAAGTGATGAGGACAAATAATAATAGTATTATAGGTTTGATATATAGCACCAAATTATGAAACAATATCATCTCTTAGCACTTTACACTATTATTACTTTGGTCTGCACTCTGCATGCTGCCACTATCTCCAATCCTTGGGAGGCATTCCTTCTAAGCAGCTCATAGGAATTGAGAAGATCATTCACACAAAGTCTTTCACCTCCTACAAAATAATGCGATGTCATTTGTTAAGTACCTAATTATCAAGGGGAAACCATTTATTTAGGAATGTTCAGTGCCATGGCATATTTGTGTATGATTGCCAGATATTAGTTGGCCGAGTGCCACTGAACTTGAACTTCAGACGACCAAAGTT
>JBAMJV010000246.1:0-48344 GCA_037951105.1 Echinarachnius parma | reverse complement strand
TATGTTATAGTCTCATGAGAGGGCATAGGCATTCTATATAAAGTCAAATATTGTCTTTTACACAAAAGTCACTATTTATGCTTATAATTCTCTCATTTTGTCACATATATCTTATTGTAACATTGTATGGGGGAATAGTAATAAGATGAAAATTATGTCAATTTATCGTCTTCAAAGAAAGCACTCGTATTTGTACACAGTCATATTATATAGCCCATACTGATCCAATATTTTATGAACTAAAAACATTTACAAATTGCTGATATTCACATTTTTCAAACTGCAATCTTTATGTATAAATTTTGGATAAATACTATACCATTAGCATTCCGAAATATTTTTGTGTACCAATAGTAGTATACACTCATATCCTACACGACACTCATCCGACATCCATTTAACTAACCCAAAAATTATTATGGCCTATAAATCAATAAAGACACCATGTCCAGACATTTGGAATGCTTTTACCTGACAAAATTAAACACTCTGCATCTCTTTTATTCATTTTTAAGCTTCGATGAAAAAATATTAATATCCAAATACTTCATAAACATAATCCAGGGTCTAAAGTATTGTAATTGTTTCTTTATATTGACTAATTTTAGATAACCAGTTCATAAACAAAAAATAATCAAACACTTATTGCACATGCACTCACCCACATGCACACACTTGCATTTTGTTTTGTCTTGTTTTTTCTTTCTTTCTTACCCATTTTTTTTTTCTTTCTTTTTTTTTCAGATACTTTCTGAAAATCAGCTTGTGCGTGACACTCTATTTTTATTAATACTCCAATACAAGCGCCATGTACCCCCTCCCTCCTGGCCTGCTATCGACGCAAGCATTCATGCTTATGATAGTTTGCCTCCTGCATTTATTTTCTTATTTAAATATTGCTATTTACATACATTCAAACTGATTTAAGTTTCTGAATTATATATATATTTATATAGTATTTTCATTTTGCTATCAAATGTCAACATTTTATGTAATCAATATGTTATACACTTGTATTGTTATTTGAACATGTTGATTTTGATTTTTCTTTAATAAATGCAGAAAAAACATCTGCTAAAAAAAAAAAAAAAAAAAAAATGATACTATCGATCGTAAGTTCAAATTATTGTAAGTCAGATCTTGTGGTTCTAATTGCGCGAAATCTGATTGGTTGAAACGTACAAAGTTTCTGACTTACAATCAATTGTGGGTCAATTGTATAACTAACAATCGATTCTGCAACGGGCGGGACAAGTGTATATACGTTTCAGTATCTTTCCTTTATCCCATACCTGAAGGAAATTAAGGATTTTTAGGAATGACGTGGTTCATTTTATGCACCTTAAAAAAATACGAGCGTTCCATTATCAGATTCGTCTTGGGCATGTGTACAATTAGGAACAGATAAACACGCTTTCTCTAAAGTTAAAGGGATAGTTGAGTGTTGGTCAAACTAATTTTAGTAACCAAAACCTGCACCATTGCGGTAACAAACTAATAGTTATTACTCTACCATGCTCGAAAAGGTTCTACACTATTTACAAACGACTAAGCAAAAACCCTGTTACCATTCGAAAAGAGCCGTTACAACTCAAGAGGGCCGCTCCCATCTAAAACTCTCTGGTTAAAACCAATTTTAATACAACTTGTGCATGTGATGTTTTGTTTAAATAAGTATTAAATAGAGATATCATCGGACAACTATTTAAAAACTATTTGATCTTTTTCAAAGAAGGCCTTATAAGCATATTTTGTCCTTTTTCTAAAAATGCAAGTGAGGGCCCCAGGCAGGGTAGACTTATAAATAAAATATTTCGAAATCACATTTTTACAAACTATGAGAGCATTCGAAAGGGAATGATTCATCTATACACATGTTTAATTCAATGAACTTTTAAATGAATTAAAACCAACCAAATTTATTTTCAAGGGACATTTCGGGACGTATCAATATTCAAGTGTACACCCCCCCCCCCCCCCCCCCCCCCCCTCTCTCTCTCTGGCTCCGGGCCTGCTTTATTTTCAGTGGATTGGCACCTTTCCTCTTCAATGATTTTATGATAAACGAAACTTATTAACTGAAGTATATTTATTGTTAGAATGAGGCACCAACCAATACATTACAAAGAAATACACTGAAACGAAAGAAATGTTGTACGTGTGTATGACGTAAGTGTATTTGTGTGCCGTGTGGGGGGGGGGGGGAGGGGCGGCAGGCATTCTTTATTTCTACCCTAAGGAATTAATTGGGGACACGAAGCCCAATCATGTATATGGGTCCCGAGAGACGTACTCCCCCCCTCCCCCCCCCCCCCCCCCCCCCCCCCCCCCCCCCCCCCCCCACCACCCGTCGGTATAAGCTAGCATGCTATTGGTGTGTATGTGGTTTATAACATCTCTGACTATCTGAAAGTTTAACGTAACTAATTCTAGCAAAATCATAGATAATGAGAATATGAGCATTCATCAAAAAAAAAAAAAATTAAAAACAATAGCAAGATTTACAAGCTCTACCAGAGGTAATTCTTCCGGAAATATAATGCTCATTGTGCACCCCTCAGGAGAGACGGTCAGGAGGAGGCCAGACGTATAGGTCTCAGCCCAGGTCGAAATGCTTACCCTAGGAAACCGATGGGAGTTTCCTGCTGTTCCTGACGGTAAAAGTTGGTTTCTAATAAACTTCTAACAAAATAAACAACTTGATATTCCCCTCTTTGTTCTCTGAAGTAATGTAAGTTGTGCCAGGAATAATATGTTTAAATGAAGTATTATTTTTTAACAACATTCAGACAGGTTTCAATTTAACACAAATATAGGACAATATAATTGTTGTGTTTTTGTTTTTCTTTTTACAGGACAAGCCAGTCGACCCCATGTGAGTGAAAAGGAGACGGTGGGTTCTGTTGGCAGCAGCAATCCCAGAAAGCAGGTGTGGGAGGCATGTCCCAGTGGAGGGGTGAGAGCCAGCTATTTTTTTGTTCCTCACACCAGCTTTCTGGAACCAACCCCATTCTGAAGTAAAAGTCAAAATCGGTTCAGAACGGCTTGAAATATTCATAAACGTAACCATTTGTAATAAATGTGTGCCCCAAAAATTATTCCATAATTTTGGAATCAACCGTTAACATTTTTGTTTTAAATGCTTCCTCTTTCAAAAACTTTCAAAAGAAGTTTTGTAAATAGCTGTTGATTATCTCTCTCTGATATCAACCATCACATGCACAATCTTTTATTTAAATGGTTGAAACCAATAGTTTTTCAGAGGAGCACCTTCTTGATATTGAACGGCTCTTTTTGGATGATAGGCAGGCTTTTTTTACTCGCCGTCGTTTGTACATTTTGTATTCCTTTCGAGCATTGGTGGGAGTTAATAACTATTAGATTGTAATGTAATGGTGCAGGTTTTGGTTACGAACATTCAGTTTTACCAAACTGGTACTCTCATTACCAGAACTCAACTATCCCTTTAAACATTGGCCACAATTCTCATCTGTGGCACAACTTTAGTCAGTGCTAAAATGATAGAAATTACCAGTAATCAGTTAAAATGTTTCACACCTGTTGATTTCACTAGCCCATACATGGTCCATCTTGGGCCACTAGATATGTTCTCATTATTTCTTCCATTATCCAATCTATCCATCTAGTTCTGCTCAAACATCCAGATGAGGGGCCGCTTGACCATTCAGTCATATGGGTAACCAAATCATCAGTGATCTACTATCCTGGGTGAAAACCTGAGCGTAAAATTACTAGTGACAGGTTTTTACTATGACTAGAATGTCAACTTACACTTTGTCTGGATGATTATGAAAAGGGATTTGCACCTATAATTAATACAACAGGCGGTAGTCAAATTTTACAAGACAGTGTATAAATAACAAGTTATTGTTAATTTCTGTCTTGTTAGCCTGGACTTGAAGCTGGAGTTGTGGCCATGATTGAAAAATTTGGCCATTATGTTCATTTTGAAATATCAATACTACCCCCACTTATGTACACTCAGCATATTGTGTATTTAATGTACTAGCCCATTATTATTTTTATATTTGTCCACACGGGAATGATTACAAAACTAATTCTTATTTGTATAAAACCTAACTTTAATCTTATTCATTTGTCTATTGCTGAAATTTCATAATGCCTATGTGATCAATTGGCGATTTAAATCTAGCCCTAAATGCTTGCCTTACAACATTGTACTTTTGTTGTTCCTTTCACCATATATGCTGGCATACCGACCTGTTAAAAGGAAATTTCTCCAGAAGTTTGTACTTTTAGAGAATCATACTTCTGCATTGTTTCTTTTATGCCAAACATATCCATTGTAAGATTTGTCAACTTTATTAACACAATTTTAGATGTACCTTGGTTTTGTTCTCCCTGCTACTTTTGAACATCTTCTCCTGCCTGTGCCTTCTGGCAAATCCCTACAAGCTCTCATCACCATGCCATTCCAGAGTTCTCACACTCTTTTTGCTTGCGCTCCTCATGTCAATTCAAGGTATATAAATTTAATGTACTTATTCATGAAATATTATATTGTGAATTAAAGTATTTAAAATATTTATGAATATGAATATATGTAAATAATTTATTTAAATAAATCATTGCCTCTATGAGAACTAGAGGACAGCTTAAACACAATGTATGTATTGTATTAATTGTCCTTGTCATGCAGTGCCTTGTATCTGTACATCAGAGTAAACAGCTTATGCACCAGTCACACCGCAACCGAAACCAGACCGAACTTCCACTTTATCGGGCACCGACAAGACGACAAGAGCCCAACGGGGGTTAGCAGTCACAACAAAAGAGACCGACAATTCCGATACCACTCCGACACCAAACCGCTAGCACCCCGGAATGTCCCCGAAACGTCCCCGAATTATTTGGTCTCGTGTCGGTTTGGATTCGTTTGGCGTGTGACTGCAACATTACCAACTTATGTACAGTGAAACCTCATTATATCGAGCACCTTGGTTAAATGAATTTACCTTGTTTCTATCAGATTTCTTGTTTTATCAGGGCTGAAAAATAATAAAATACATAAAACCTTGACCTGTGACATTACCCTCACTATATTAGGTAACTCTTAAATGATCTCATTATAAAGAGGTTTTCACTGTACTAGTTAGTGTCTGTAATTAAAATGTAGTTTGAAACAAATATTTTGTTAAAGTGAATATTACAAACTTGAAATTACATAGAGACTCGGATGGTAGAATTGATTAATTTTATATATTTATATTCACAATTTATTTACAATTCATTTCATGTAACATACACATTTGTGCATTACATGCATTACATTACATGCATTACATACATTACATGCATTACATGCATATAAAATGGCTCTAAGTTGGACTGAGCAGCTCTAAGTTGGACTTAGCAGTACACACATTGCTTCTATGGTACTTACGTATGATCTGGACCATGCGTAACTTTACGCATGACTCGAGGCAGTTTACGCATGACTCATGCATTTGTAAGATGCACTTAGAGTCACACTTAGTTACGCAGGATTAGAGACTTACGCATGACTTTACGCATGACTTTACACATGACTTATGCTTTGTGAAACACCCCCAGGACAGTAACATTATAAAACTAATAGTTATAACTCCACCATGCTCGAAAAGTATAACAAATTACAAACTGACTAAGTAAAAACCCCGATATCATTCAAAAAGAGCCATTAAAACACAAGAGGGCGCTCTCTAAAAAGGCATTGGTTTCAACCATTTTTCAATACAAAATAATGCATGTGATGTTTTATTGAAATAATGATTAAAATAGAGAGATCATCAACAACTATTTAAAAAACAACTTTTGAAAATTTTGAAAAAGTGCAAGCATTTTTTAAATTTTTGAAAAAAAACTCATCTAATTATTTGGGCCCCAAATAATTACAAGATCAGATATATTTATATGATATTTCAGCCGTTTCTGGGCCGATTCTGGCGAAATAAAGTTTAATTCTTCCATTAAAATTGCATGTTCTCTCAAATTCGACACTCAGTTTTTAATTGCCTCACAACAAAATTGTGATGTGCAGCGCCCTCTCTACCAAAACTGAACTACCCTTTAAGTGTAACTCTAAAGAGATACCGTAGTACATTTATGGTTTAGAGGGCGCGAGTGTGAGGTATTGGAAAAACTAAGTGTTTATACTTGGAAGAGCACGTGATTTTAAATACAAACAAATTGTATTATATCAAAGTCAGTTGAGAAACAGCTGAAATATCAATAAATATATCCGACAAGAATAAATATGGGACCCACATCTATTCGATGACAAATCTATAATTCTAAACTGTTTTTTTTTTATTAACCAAATAGGTTTTAGAATAGTTGTTGATGATCTCTTTTAACAATTCACTTCTTCTTTTTTTTTTAATAACCAGATGGTTGAAACAAGGGTGTCATCAGCTTTCTCAAAGTGGGAGGACACTGCGAGGGAGCGAAGCGACCGAGCGGCGAACTGTATGGAGGGGGTGTTCCCCTCCCACTGCAGGGAGCTTTTGCATTTTCGAGTTTGCGCATATCTGAGACAGAAATGTCACAGAATATATTATATATAATGTATACATATATAATGTATACATATTAGGGAAATATGGGGGGGGGGGGGCAATCTTTCCACTTTCATGTGGGGGGGACATTTCCCCCTTTCACCCCCCCCCCCCCCCCCCCCCGTCCGTCGCCAAAATTGTTGAGGCCGAGACTAAGACCACTGGTTTTAGCGGGGGGAGGGAGGGTGCGGGGGGCGACAAGACCAATATTGTTGCCCACGACTACTGGTTTAGATGGCCGAGACCGATACAAAATGGACCTTTCTGAATTTGGAGAGTGGTTTAGATGGCCGAGACCGATAAAAAAAAAAAATTTAAGTGGACCGAGGCCGATAAAAAGTGGACCTTTCTGAATTTGAGGGGGGCGCACCCCCCCCCCCCCCCCCCCTGGTTCCGGGCCTGCTTTATTTTAGTGGATTTTGGCACCTTTCCCCCCCCCCCCCCCCCCCCCCCACCCACCCTTCGGTATAGCTATGCCATGATTGGGGTGTATGTGGTTTATATCATTATACATGTATGAGCAATTAAGCATTGGTTATCGCTCTGACTACGTAACTAATTTAGCAAAAGCAGAGATTATGAGAATATGAGCAATTATAAAAATAAAAAATATATATATATATAGCAGATTTACAAGCTCTACGAGGAAATTCTTCCGGAAATATACTGCTCATTGTGCACCCCCACCAGGAGAGACGGTCAGAGGAGCCAGAACGTATAGTCTCAGCCCAGGTCGAAATGCTTATAGGAATCGACCGATGGGAGTTTCCTGCTGGTTTCTGACGGTAAAATGTTGGTTTCTAATGGGACCAACCCGAAAGTCCTATACAGGGTGGCCCCCAAAAACGGAACGGGCACTTCCCGAAATATAGTGCCAAATAATTATGTCCTCTGATAGGGTGTTTTTTCCAATTGAAAACTATAACCCAAGAACAGTAAGTTTGGTAGTGTAGTTTTTGTTTTAGGGCGCTGTGAGTGACACCATGTCAGGCTCCCATTTTTGTAAATTTTTCACCAAGTGCAGTGCCTGATAAATCGCACTTACAGCCCGTAATAACGAGCCATTGTTAGTGTGCAGTCTGTGCACTCAGCCGTGTGCCGAGAGAATGGCATGGTCGTTCAACGGTATTACGGGCAGGAAGTCGATTTAACTGGCACTGACTTGGTAAAAATTGACAAAAATGGGCACCTGACATGGTCTCACTCACAGCGTCCTAAAACAAAATGACTGTTCTTGGTATCGTTTTTCATTGGAAAAGACACCCTATCCGATGGACATTATCATGTTAGTACTATATTTTGGGAAGTGTCCCGTTCCGTTTTTTTTTTTTTTTTGGGGGGGGGGTGGGGGGCCACCCTGTATAGGATGTTCAATTTGCCAAACGGCAAAATAGCAGAATAGTACTAGAACGGCCATCGAAACAGTAGTCCGTAGGTCCCTGACTAACTTTTGGTCAAGAAATCATAATAATGGTGGAAGGTTTTATCAGAGAGGTGGGAGGTTTTATCAACCATCTAATATATACCGAAGGTAATCGATTTTCAGGGGGAAAACATGAACTAATGGAGGATCATCGAATTTCCTTTTATTTTGAGGAAGTTGATTCACGTGGCATGATAATAGCTGACAGGGGTTCATTCAGGGGATCATTCTGTAGAGCCATGGAAAACTCCCATATCCCTGGTAGAGCAGAGCAACCAGAAAAGTGTTTAATCTACATTTTGCAAAATGTGTTTCCACTTTATTTGCGGTCCACATGGTAGATGGTAGCTATAGATGGTAGCTAGGTCACTAACCTTCACTCCACCCCTCCCGTCTTTTTAATTATTACAAAGTATACAAATTACAATAAGGATGTTTTACTGTTCAATGATTGATTGATTGATTGATTGTTTGTTTGTTTGTTTGTTTGTTTGTTTGTTTGTTTGTTTGTTTGTTTGTTTGTTTGTTTGATTGTTTGATTGATTGATTGATTGATTGATTGATTGATTGATTGATATAGATAGATAGATAGATAGATAGATAGATAGATAGATAGATAGATAGATAGATAGATAGATAGATAGATAGAAAGACATATCAATTGATTTGATTACATTTTAATATATTTTCTGGTTCACATAATTATATGCATTTTGGATTCCACGTTCGAACACTGGTCACTGCATTCCGGGCGTCTTGAACCATACAACTTCAATTTAGGCAACATAAGACCAACAAAACGATCACATAAGCACCCAAATGACAGCTGTGTATATTGCTACACAATGCAAGATAAGTCTCGGTTTATTTGCATCCCTGCTTTGCACCACCGATATCAGAATTAAGCTATAGAAGCAGACGAATGCCATATAGATTTGAAGCAAACAGTAGCCATAATAAGTTGAGAGTTCAATTTTATGTAAATCTCATGTGATGTGGTCGTATTTAGTCTTGAGAGTTGAGTGCTCAAAGACAATGCTCAAAGACAATGTGGACAATAAATTGTATAATGGATTTATAAAATATGGATTATAGTCTACACATTCGAGCATAATGATTGTTAGAAAAGTTGGAAACGGCGTAGACATGTTCAGCTCCGCTCAGCTTCAAAAAGTTCACAACGCCTTGCGCAGATTACTTATAAGGGCATTCTGTTATCCAAGAATTGACATTGATGGGCTACATCTGCCAACGGATGTTGATGATATGATGACGAGGCGGTCTGTTATACAGTAGTCTTACAACAGTAGGAGAAAGCCATATCGGTCCGCTGTAGTGCCTCGGTTGGCCACGTCCACACTGTTTCCGCTTTACCCCTGTACTAGTTTAATACACCACTAGTGCACCAACGCGGATCCTGATCCCTGTAGCTGTTTGTAGATACCCTAGACCACCACTCGTACCTCGGACACACTCACAACACGCAGGGACCCTCAACGTGCTCGCAGATTGATAAAGAATCATAATAGGGGTATATAATACTACTTACAGAATATAGTCCAAAGTTTAATCAGCTTTTGTTTCTGAAGAAAGGTTTCATCATGAATACGAACAGCATTTTAGCTCTTTTCGTCACATTCCTGGCTTCGCTCGTGAGGGTAAGTAAAACTATATGTTTATTTTATCATTAGCATCTCATCCCATCTCATAAACTTTGTAAAAAGTTTTTGATTTATTTTATGTTTACCCCGGCGACCCTTTCCCTCTGTAATCTCGTTTTCTCTATGTTCATGTATGAATGAGGTATGAAATTGTGAAGGTAAGGTTATAATTATTGGGAGATGAGAAATTGTTTTCCAAATCTTGTGAAATATATTTATTGTTTTGCTAAAGTAAACTGTTGGCTTTGCATCATCTTTAGTTGGGAATATGATTGAACCAGATAATATATTCATCTATGTTAGGTAAGGGGTCTCCATCATGGGTCGGGGGTTTTTATCCTGAAATAACTTCATTTATAATTATTGGAGACAGACATAATGACTGCAAAGTTGAAAAGTACAAATATATTTGCATTATATTCCTCTTTATGGATCTAATACTACTTTTACTAGTGAACAATTAACATAAGCATAAAACTTTACTCATTAAAAAACCAAAATCGTCTTCTCTTTTTTAACACGTGCTTGTCGAACAGTAACATCAACTGATCAAGGGAGGAATAGTATATATCTGCATCTGCAGAGTGCAGGTCTATACGAAGTACGAACGTATTATTACACAGAACCGAGTACACACCCATACAAAATAATGTACAGGAATTTAGAATAAGTGAAAGTCATTCCAGGGGTTAGAGGGTTCGCCACGTTGCAGTGCCAGTATAATGGCATGCAGGCTAGGCACCCAGTTATAACTCGAACTCTCGTTTGTCAAAAATGCCACCGCATCGCAAACCTGTTCACCATCTGTGCATCTCCTGAGTGACCTGTAGCTTAGGCCAGTAATATGACACATCTGCACACATAGCAGAGTCGTATAGTCATCATCATCATACTACACGCTGATTCGTGCCCTCGGGGTTATACTATTCGCTGGATCTATAAGAGCTGGGTCGGCATTTTTATGAGAGATTTATTTTTGATCCCCGCCGCCACTCCCCACCCCCCCCCCCCCCACCCCTCATCCTTGCACTTTAGGGATACGTGTCATTCTTGTGTGTTGTTTTACGTCTTTCCAATTGTATTGCAATTTTTTCGTTGTTTTCTTTAATAATAATACTAGTAATATATACATATTTGTGTGGGCTTGTGGTATAAACATTTTATTGATACATTGTTCGTTTGAAGTTCTTTGCCGACTGACAAATATAATTTCTATTGTTATAATCATCTTTCTTTTCTTAATTGTTTTTCTTCGCTGGTATTACGCGTATATTTTCGGCTCGTTGTCTCCTTTTATATACTATTTGCTCTTCAATAATCTCTTTTCTCTCAAGTTCCTGTATATATTGCACTATTTCTACATTTCCTATTCTAAATTTCCTATAATATATATATCTTGTTTTCTCTCGCAATTTCTCGCAATTTCTCACGAATCTCTCACCCTTTTCATGTTATCGTACTAATTTCACACCCTTTCTCTTAGATTTCGTTTTTCCCCTTTCTGTGTTATATTTCTTGTTACTATTTCTAATTTTCTCTCCCTTTCTCCTCTCAATGTATATTTTCTATCTCTTCTATTACATGTTCCATTTGGAGTTAATTTCTATCTTTGTCGCATTACAAAAAAATATTGATTCCCTTTAGTTAGTTGTATTGTACTGATAGTAGGGTTGACTGTTCTGTTCTAAATGACACGTGTATCATTAAAATGGGCCTATAATATCTAGCAGGCCTACTAAATATAATTCAGTGACATGTTTTTACGAGCCTTGAGACAGTGTGATTAATGTGTCACTGTCTGTCTGCTCCATTTCCGGGTAATATAATAATTTGCAGGTGTATCATATTATTATTGAGAGCGGAATAATAACTTCCGTTTATACACTCAGCAATAGTTACAAAATAATGCTGAATCGTCAACAAACTTGAAAAGTACTAAACACGTCTTGCAAAGTGCAAACCCAACCCTCATCAGGCCTCATGATAATAATTTATATCTCCCTTTTTATTGTTTCACTGAACAATAAAACGTATATATATATGTATATAATTTATATATCTTACTTTATATTATATCAATTAAATTAATGTCTAGTATTCATCTATTTTTATGTCTATTTATATGTGAATTTGTTGGTACCCCCTGTCCATCCACCTTTATACATATTTGTTTATCTATCTAACTAACCGCTCGAAAATCACAAAAGTAGGCAGATTGTGTTTTGGCTTGTTGAGGTTACATGAAAGAATAGAACAAAGATATACAACAATTACAACTACATTGTATAAGTAACTTGTCAGAATTTGATAATCTTAACCCGTTCAATTAAGTCAATAAAAGTAGGAGGGCAAGGAAGTCCAGTTACGCAGAATACAAAGAAAGGGGTTTAGAAGATTTAGGACCATACATACTTGAGGTGTGAGTTCCCTATTCAGTAAATCAGTGCATACCGCTCAAATCAACGGATTAAGATTATCAAACTCTGACAAAGTACTAGTCCAAGAGCAAGAAGTCTATATTTTACACATAATACAAAGAAAGGATGTTTTACAAGATTAGGACCATTCACGAGTGGAGGTGTGAGTTCCCTATTCAGTAAATCAGTACAAGAACAAGGTGGCATCAGAAATCTTTTATAGCAACAGTATGAAAGACCCGTCGCCATCGGATTAACTTAGCTTTAAGTTGCCAGACATGGTAATAAGATAATCCTTCCTCAGTTTCAAGTACAATGTATTATTTTATTATCTTGGCTCACAAAAGAGTTTGGAAAGCTCAAAGCTGTTGGCATGTAATATAACGAGGTCAAACTTCCCCACAGGAATCAAGTCTGTCCCCTGAAAACTGATCTAGAAAAGAAGAAAATAGTCTAAAGCCTAAAATCGCACTTTCTACTTCATTTTCAGCCTACACATTTTGACAGCATTTTGATAAGGTTCGAAACTTGACAAATTTCCAACCCATGGCAAATTGCAGCGAATCCTGATTTCCAACTTATGGGTTTTGAGCTTGGTTGTCGCATATGTATAATATCTCCATGCATCCATATATCATTTAATATTATCATTAATTCCATCTACCCTTTCTAAGTACTGAGTAGTTTCTGTAAGTTTATGTTAATCTATTTCTATCTATCTATCCATCTATTTGTCTGTCTTTTCATTTATACAAAAAACAAATTGTCAGTATAAATATAAATGTTATAAATATAGTATTATACCCCAATTAGTTTACACTAATCACCTCTTTAATCAACATTAATCTAACTGTATACTGTGTATATAATCTATATAATCTGTATATAATTTGAGTCGAGTTTGAGTTTATTTATTTAAAAATTCTGCATTGGGCTATAAAGCTGCATTTCAGCGAAGCAGTGAGACATAACTTACAAGAAGAAAAATCAAACATTCAAACAGTTTGAAATGATACAAATATAGAACAAACCTACAATTTAGCAAAATAATATATATACGTTATTATATATCTATCTTCGTTTTTAGGCCGATGACCCAGACGCAGTCACCCTGGTCACACACAAGGTCTTCTTCGACATGAGCATCGGAGGCGTGCCCGCGGGCACCATCGAGCTTGGTCTGTTCGGCGAGGTCGTCCCCAAGACCGTGGCCAACTTCCTCGTCTTCGCTGACCAGAGCAGCGAGGAGAACTACCAGAACTCTCTCTTCCACCGCGTCATCAAGAACTTCATGGTTCAGGGTAAGTAACTTTACAGTTAACATAAATACCAGTAAAAACCTGTGTATATAGTGATCATCTAAGGGAAACGAGAAAAGTAGCCACTGTAGACAGGTGACATTTATAGACGGGCAACAGGTTACATAACATTGCTTTTCTCTGCAGGGAATCACTCTTGGTGGCAACCCAATTATCTTCTTGTTGGTGTTATTTCCTTCGTTTTGATTGTAAAGATCGTTTGACATAGATTTGACACAGACATGTGCAGCTAAAAGTAAAACTTTAATGACGCATTAAAGGGGTAGTTTAGTTTTGGTAAGGCTGAACTTTAGTAGCCAAAACCTGCACAGTAACATTATAAACTAATAGTTATAACTCCACCATGCTCGAAAGGTATACAAAATTACAAAGGACTAGGTAAAAAGCCTGTTATCATTCAAAAAGAGCCATTAAAACACAAGAGGGCGCTTTATAAAAAATTATGCATGTGATGTTTTATTGATATAATGATTAAATAGCGAGATCATCAACAACTATTTAAAAAACGCTTTTGAACATTTTTGAAAAAGTGCAAGCATTTTTTTTTTTTTTCCTAAAAATCATCTAATTATTTGGGCCCCAAATAATTATAAGATCAGATATATTTATTGATATTTCAGCCGTTTCTGGGTCGATTTTGACCAAATAAAGTTTATTCTGCCATTAAAATTGCATGTTCTCTCAAATTCGACACTCAGTTTGTCATTACCTCACAAAAAAATTGTGATGTGCAGCGCCCTCTCTACCAAAACTAAACTACCCCTTTAAATCCCTTCCTCATGATGTAGGGGTCAAGTCAACAAAATAATTAAGCACCTGTTAAGCACCTGAAATAAATTAGCAAATATGAGTAATGACACTACCAGATTATCTGCTTACTGAGATTGCATGCAAGGAGGAAGTTACATAACTAATTTCCTTTGCAAACTTGTCATGACGAACTTATAAGTAACCCACCCATCAGGAAGATTTAGGTATCGACAGCATTATGGACAATATAAAGAGGCTATAAACATGATGACTGACAATAAGTTTCCTTGTTCTAAAAAGAGGGGAAATGCTCATTGCAACTTGCAAGATTATATCCACAAAAATAACAAAACCAATCGCCTGATTGATCTTAATCAATCACTATCGATGTTACTTTATACCATAAATAAATGTGTCCAAGTAGTGGCCTGGTCTTATTGGGGGTACGCTATTTCTTTATCTTGTAAAGGATGAAGAATTAAATAAAAATTACATGCATGCCCCTTATGTTCCCCCCCCCCCCCCCCCCCCCCCTCCCCAATCTAACCTACATGTATGCTATTGTGTCGAAGATTGGTACACCTTCATAATCAAATATCTTTAAAATATAATAATAGCATTAGTTATGCCTCCGCCAACGAAGTGGCCGGAGGCATTATGTTTTTGGGTTGTGCGTCCGTCCGTCCGTCCGTCCGTCCCGTTTTCGTTCTCGCGATATCTCAAGAACCAGTTGACGGATCAATTTCAAACTTGGTATGAGTGTACATATTGGGGTGACAATGATTTGATAAGATTTTAGGGGTCAAAGGTCAAGGTCACAGGACTCAATATATATACAAAAATGCCTCGTTCTCGCGATAATCTCAAGAACTGGTTGACGGATCAAATTCAAACTTGGTATTAGTGTAGATATTGGGGTGGCAATGATCTGATTAGATTTGGGGGTTCATGAGGTCAAAGGTCAAGGTCACAGGACTCAATGTATGTGAAAAAATGCCTCGTTCTTGCGATATCTCAAGAACTGGTTGACGGATCAATTTAAAACTTGGTATGAGTGTACATATCGGGGTGCCACTGATCTGATTAGATTTGGGGGTCGTGAGGTCAAAGGTCAAGGTCACAGGACTCAATATGAATGCGAAAATGGCTTGTAATAGCAAAATTTCAAGAACTGAATGTCAGATTTCAATCAAACTCGGTACCTGAATGTATCATAAAGAGTCAACGTAGCCATAAAATGTTGGGGTCATGAGGTTGAGGTCAAGGTCACGGGACTCATTATACATGCAAAAAAGCTTGTAATGCCAAAATCTCAAGAACTAAATGTCAGATTTCAATCAAACTTGGTACCTGAATGTTTTTTAGGGAGCCATCAAAGATTGGGGTCATATGGTCAAGGCCACAGGACTCAAAATATATTAAAAAATCAGTGCATGTTAATTTGGGCTTGATATTAAAATCGCGTAATAGCGGAGGCATAATTTTCGATTGCGCGCAATCGAAGATCCATCTAGTTGTATAATACTTTTAGTGGAGGTAGTACTATAATTATAAAGATTCATATTGTTGCAGCTGATGATGTTATGTCATTGTAGAAGTAGTATGTTATATTGAATACGACTCTTATTCCCATTTTACCATTGTGGTTACTTTATTGCAATGATTTTAATCTGATATTTGAATCGTCTAATTATTTTCTCGATACAATCATTTATCTAAATATGATTGATTTATAGGTGGTGATTTTGCCAGCACGGATGGGTCAGGTAGCAGGAGCATCTACGGCAAGGATATGTTTGATGACGAGAACTTCAAGCTGGACCACTACGGAGCCGGCTGGATCGCCATGGCTAACCAAGGTGTGTACATTAAACTTATTATTTATTATTGATTTATGCATGTAGGTGGTGATTTTGCCAGCACGGATGGATTCGGTAGCAGGAGTATCTATGGCAACGATATGTTCGATGATGAGAACTTCAAGCTGGACCACTACGGAGCTGGATGGCTTGCCATGGCTAATGCAGGTGTGTGCGCGGCCGTTGTATATAAGTATAATTTGCAGTTCGGTAGGTACGGGGCGAGGCGGAGCATCGCAGGATGACAACATGATTGGCTGTTAATGGTTTGCTAATTTCTGCATTGCTGGATATCCGATCTTTTTTTATAAGTTTGTTATTAGTTTATTACCAGAGTGTAAGAAGTTATATATATCACCGGGAAGCTGAGATTTGGGGGGGGGGGGAGGGGGTCGGGGATACCCGAATCAGGGATTTGAACCATTGCAACTTTATTAAAGGACAATGAAACTATGGCTTTCGGCTACTATTATCATTTAGAGGGTGAACAGACATTTAATTTGATACATGACTTGGCAATTTTGGTCTACTGGATCCCATGAAATCTTTCTGTGAACATACCCAAATTTTACTAATTGTTACGGTGGCAAAAGATGATGGGAGCGGGCATGTTCATGTAACTACCCGACATGCTTCGCAAATTCTGACTGTGCGGATGGCGGAACAAAAAGATTTGCAGACTCATCAAAGCGTCTACAAGTATTCAAACAATGGTAGTTAAGTAGTTAATTTTGCTGGTCCCAACTTTTCACAATCTTTTTGTTTTTTAACTTTGACGTAACGAGGTTATTTTCATTGTTTCTAGGTCCTTGTTATAACGGGATTCTAAATCTACTGAATAACTTTGTATAAGTAGGTGTACAAGGAAAATATCTTAAGATTTTAATGTAGACAGCAAAATGTTTATATCCATTTTATCTATCGCCCTTTCATTATCTATTTATCCTGCCAGGCCCCAACACCAACGGCTGCCAGTTCTACATCACCACCGTGAAGACCAAGTGGTTGAACGGCGCCCACGTCGTCTTCGGAAAGGTCCTCGGCGGAATCGACGTCCTCTCCACCATCGAGAACCTTGAGACCAACAAGAACGACAAGCCTCTGAAGGACGTCGTGGTCACCGCGACCAGGGTCGAGGACATCCCACCCCTGGACGAGTTCATCGTCGAGAAGGCCGGCATCACCATGCCTGGTGCTGACCAACAATAAATGATCTTGATGATGATGTGGTGATTGATGACGATGATGATGATGATGATGGTGATTATGATGATGAAAGCCAAATAAAAAAAAAGTTATCTTGTACATTTGAACCAGGATGGGTAGTATATTTAAATTACTTTTTAAATCGTGATTGTTTAAAGGTCAAATAAATCACTGTTTTGATGATTTTAAATTCATGATTTATATCGTAATTTAACTGCTTGGACTTGAAACAAATTGACCAACCCTGGTATCGAGCATGATGAACAAAAATGTGCGGAACATGATCAGCTCATTACTAGTATTTTTAATGAATATTAGTGACTTTTTAAAGTAATACAAATATATTATGAAAATCAGTGACACAGTGAGCCTACATTTACTAATTAATAAGGGTCCAGGTATTAGTTATCACCCTCATATATACATATTTACAATCGGTGTATAGAGATTTGCTTGTCAAAAACAAAAAATTGTTTTTCCTTCCTTTTTGTTCATCGTGTTCGTAGTGCATTCTTCGGGAAGCCGTCCATTTTTGAACTCCCATCTTTGTGATTTTATGGTGCTATATTTGTTTAGCGATCATCCTTGCCATGGCCTATAACTTGCTTTGTCGTGCCGCACACAACTATTGCCAAAGTACACTTATTCTGAATTATCTTGGCCATTTATTACTGACCCCCCTGTAAAAAGTGATAAACACAATCACACATAACTTGATAACTAGATAACTTGGTCAAAAGAATTGGCAGTCATTTAGTAGTTATTAGGACTGTGCATTACCCATGATATTGCTTGGTGATTTCTCCTTTGCAAAAAACAAAACAATTCATAATACCAAATAAATATTCTTTTGTGTGCTATTATTGCTATAAAGGCAAGATATTTATACTTTATACTTAAAATGTGTGAAGTCTTTCTTGAAATACAAATGTTAAATATTTTTGATATTGTATATCATATGTCACATGACATTTAATGTTTTACAACGCCAGGGTTTTTGTCTGTAAATAGATGATATTCATTATAATAAAATACAAAATCTTTACATTTCTTTTTTGTAAAACAATTGTTAACTCATTTGTTCGGGGTAAATGTCCATTATAATTGTTATATACATGTTTTGTGTAAGTTGTAGTGTAAATTATCAGAAAAGTTTCTGCATGATTTATTTGAGTTTGAATCACACACATAACACCAATGTTATGTGTGCAACCGATCGCTAGATTTTTAACTGCCAATTTAAAAGTCAATTATTAGTACCATAATCAACACAGAGCATGATGCATGTATGTTAATAAATGCTGCAAGTTAACACTATTTCAAGTATTTCATCATATCATGAGGTATTGATCCGCTCAAACCTTATAGAGAGGGCTGTCTTACAGAAATGTTTGATTTTCTACAAGGAAAGATTAAGATTCTTCACGTTCAATTTTGGTGAGCAAATCTCCAGTTTACTACTGTAAATGAAAATGTTGGATCCTTTACATGTATATTTATGTTTCATGCAAACTGATCATTTTATGGAGTAAAGATAAAATGATTTCTCAACTTTACGATGTAATACACATACAAAGTATCGTTGCACTTCAAACTTGTCATCTCAGGGTGTTTTTTGAAAGAAAAGTGCCATCCGTTTGGCTGATAAAATTCACGAGTAGGTAGCATGAATCGGGTACAGTTTTATTATAACACCCCATTTATAGTCTGAAAATAGTGTCATTTTGTTAGTGTTTTATAGCATCTCATTTATAGTCTGCTAATAGTGTCATTTTGTTTGTCAAGTCAATCTGATACTACAGTACTACTTAATTACTATACAGTGGAGCCTCTTTATACTGAGGACCAATAGCGACCATGAAAATTACGTTTTTGCAGGTATTTTGTTATAGCATATCGAGCTAAAAAACAGAAATGTAAAGAGCTTGAACTAGCAGAATAACCTTGTTTTAACGAAAGAGGGTTTTGTTATATATGGGCCCTATAACAAAAAGGTTCATTATGAATCGTACAATTGATTTATTATTAGTACGATTTATTATTAGTACGATTTATTATTAGTACGGGGCCCGAAAGCTCTCTATAACGAGGTTCCACTGTATAATGTTATGTACAAATGTTGTATTTGTGTTTCGTGTGTGTGTGTGTAAATTAAGAAAGAAGATGACTCCTCTTTGAAGAAAAGTGCCTTTTCAATTTGTCCTCTGGTGAAAACCAGGTTTTATTTTTCTAGATAGGAATAATTAAAGTATGAAGAAAGATATGTTGTACATAAAAGTTTGCAATGTATTCGGAGCACTTTTGTGACTATGCAGTTTTTGATCTTGTCTTTTTTTTAAATTGTGATGTTTTCGCCAATCTATATTAGTAAGTTGAGAAGATCTTATTTATTAATGTATTTTCTTGGACATGTCATATTTCGCAGAATAAAACCACTGATGTTGAATACTAAATCATCCATGATTTTCTCTTTATTTTCATTTGTGAATGTAATTCATCGCATATGGTATTTGTTCTTTGTCTGAATATGAAAGCGAATGAAAATGGTAACAGTGAAACCTCTTTATAACGAGCACCTTTGGTCCATTGAATTAAGCTCATTATACCAGATATCGCGTTGTATCAGGGCTTAAAGGGACTAAGTAACATTGTCCAAATCCTCAAAATCCAATTTGAAAACTAGCAGTTCTCTCATACCTTGTTTTGTTCGTATTGACAAAAAAAACATGGGACAGGTTTCGTTTGTTCAAATTTCCCTTTCGTTACAAAGATATGAACGATTGAAGTTATCAGATAATAAAATATCCGTTGGAGTTTTGAAACCGTGTACAAAGTGAGTGCTGTGAGTTAGTGAATATCACTTTGCATTTTTGCTCATTACTCGGCCATATAACGTCCATTTGACTTGGAATGTTCACACAATAGCCTGTGGACATAATAGATAACAATATATCAACCAATCATCACTTTTTGCACATGTCAACAAAGTTACTAAACCGAACACAAAAAGTAACTTCACCCCTAAGCAATTGCCCATAATTTCATAACCGATTATTGTTTCAAGATGTCATCTTACCACAACATTGGTACAGTTGTTATGTTCGATATGTGCGAAAATCAGAGATATTCATTACTTAATGGCTGAATGAGCACAGATTAAAGACAAAATGGCCCAATTCAAAAGTCACAAGGTATTGCGCGTGCCTGTACATTGTTTTGAACCCGCACATGTGGCGGAATGCATTGATCATGGTTTATGAAACGATGCTGTTTGATATTCCATTCATTTCGATTTTTTGATGGCACATGTGGTGAAATGCATTAATTGCAATTGTAAAACAGTGCCTTTTTTAATTTTCCAACTCTCAATAATCTGTAATGATGATAATACTTTTGCGAATTTTGAAATATGACTATTTTTTCTGTAATGTGTGCTCACTCAACCATGGATTAATGGTTACCTCTTATTTTTACACATTGTTTTCCTAACTACCATATGGATATATTGGCAAGACGAAATCTTGAAACGATTTCTGGTTATAAAATTATGGGCAATTGCTTGGGGGTGAAGTTACTTTTTGTGTTCGGTTTAGATCCCTTTAAAAGACAATAAAATACATGGAACCTGGACATGTGACATCACCCCGCTATATTGGGCACCTCATTGTAACTGAGCTCGTTATTAAGAGGATCCACTGTATATCCCATGCTATAGTGTGTTCTACTCAGACTAACAGAAATGGGGCCTAGGGTTAGGCAAGAAATCAACTCATTTTCCTTGTAGCCTAGTCGGGCAAGTCAAATAAAGATCTCTTAAATATCGGTGGCCCTAAACAAAGAACCAGAACGTCAATGACGTAGCGCTCATCCGGCATCTAGCAACATCAAATATCGCAAATTTCATGTGGTACACTTTTCAACTGGTCAACAAATACAAATTTGATGCCCTGGAAGGGACATAAAAATAAGAAAAATAAAAAATTAGAGTGAAAAAAATATAAAATTTACGCCCCGGAAGGGACATGGGGAAAAAAAATATATATATTTTAAATAAAATTTAAAAATAATTTAAAAAAATAATTAAAAAAAATAATTAATTTAATTTAATTTAAAAAATATAAAAAAATAAATTAATTAATTAAAAATAAATTTAAAAAAACAATAACAAAATAAAAATAAAACATTACCATAATTAATTAATGGAGAAAAATTTCAAAATTCTGTGTAGAAGTTTAGTGTACCAAAGTTAGCTCTACCAGATAAAGCAAACCAAATCAAAATCGGTCGAGAAATGAAGAAAGCATTTTTTGTGATTTTGAATAAATTTGCATAAATTACCATAGATAATGAATTTCACGATTCTGTGTAGAAGTTTTAAATCCCCCTCCTAGCCCTATCTTATGAAACAATCAGAATCAAAATCGGTTGAAAAATAACGAAGAAGAAGCATTTCGAAAACTGTGGACGGACGGACGGAAGGACGGACGGAAGGACGGACGGACGGACGGACGACGGACGCCACGCCATGGCATAAGCTCATCGGGCCCTTCGGGCTGGATGAGCTAAAAATGTGGCAATATCGTGTATTAGGCCCCACCACTGCTATACTGTATACACGTATGTAGCCAATAAATCTAACTTATAGCCACTAATCTGACCTATAGCCACTAAATTAAGGTGGCCCACCACTGCTATACTGCCTACACGAATATGCCAAAAAATTTTAAAAGTCTGTTATATATGGTTGCCGATTTGGGCAAGTCAAATTTGGATTTAATGACATTTGGTGGCCCAAAGCAAATTTTAAGTGGCCCTGAGCCAGCGGGCCATTGCTTATTTCCAGCCATGCATATTCATATGTTTGCAACTTGGTACACACAACTAGTACAGTGAAACCCTATTATAACGAGCATGTTTTAGCAAATGAGTTGACCTTCATAACAGGACTTGAAAACAATTATATTCATAAAACTCTGACCTGTAAAATCGCCTCTTAATATCATGTACATCTTTCTAAGGGGCCTTGCAAAGTTATACAAATTCCAAACATCCAAATAAGATAACAAATTTTAAAAATGGAAACCCCCCAAAATAAAGATTAAGTGTCTAAAATAATATGACTTGAGTTTTCTGTCCATGTCGGAGATGGATTTCCCCCCCCCCCCCAAAAAAAAGGTTTGAATAGGGGGGTGGGTGGGTGGGTGGAATTTTTGTAACTTTGCAAGGCCCCTAAGCAAGCTCATTATAAAGGGGTTCCACTGTATCCCATGTTGACAAAACAAAACTGATGTACAAAATCAATCACGTCGACAAACTAAGCAAATTTGGGTATGTATCAATTTTAATACATGTACAATGGACATAAAAGCCATCGTTTCTCGACCTCATTCTCGGCTCTTTACAATGCAAGAGATAGAATGAGCCAAGACGACTCCATATACAGAGCATTTTTTAAATGTTTCCATTCATTTCATTAAAAAAACAAATTAATGTCTTTTTTGTAATCACAACATAATGCATACTTGTTGTAAGACATTCGTCAAACAGCCCCTCTACTTGACCGTATTTATCGACTTTTTCCAGAATTATCGATCAAAGGCGTCATAATTCTTCTGCCCTGCGTGAAATAAAATGGAGATTAAAACGAAAACAGATAAACCTTTACTAAACAGGAATAAAATGCAAACTAACAATCTGGGTTATACTCGACCACCCACGAGTTCAAAATGAAACATCCCGCCGTATTTGTCAAACACCAGAGGGGTTTTTCACAAAGATCCTAACTCTTAAGTTTGAATTCAAAATTATGGTAAGCCATTTGTAACCTTGGAATACAATTTATTCAAAAGTAAAAATGCAAGTATTTTAGACTTTTCATTAAATTTTACATCAAGAACATAAAATGTGTCTTTGATATACAATATTAATGATTTGAATCAACATTGTACCCCTATTAAAATATCTTTAACCAAAAGAAATCAAAGAAACCAACGGCTTTCCATAATCTCTAGGTCCAACTTAAAGTTATGTCCATTTGAATATAGATCCAATAGAACATGTACTAGACTGGATCTATACTACAACACTGATATATCAAACATGGGAAAAGAAGTCTGGGAAAAGGCCACCGAGAAAAATTTAAGTAAAACCTGCTAAAAATGAATGTCACATCGAATGATCAACATTTGGAGAATTATTACAGCTTTTTGAATGATTTCAAACATAGGAAAACTGACCAGAAATATATGATATAAATGAAATTGAGCAAAGAAAATGGGGCTTCCCCGGGATTTTAACCCAAGACCTTTAGATTGCTAAACCAGTGCTCTATCGATTTGAGCTAGAAAGCTCTTGTGACAGTCTGTTGTCCGGGAAACCCTTTTCAATGCTTGTGATGGTCAAAAGCTATTATACACCTGACACAAACATGGTTATAGGATGCTAAGTAGGAATATAATCTATTTGGGGTGAACAAAGGAGAACATAAGGCCATGGCTTAAATGTTAAGCTCTACAACTGCTGTATATTTGTGACAATATGCCATCAAGTATCAATTCAATCGTTAGTTCTAGAATTAAGATTGAAGAACATAATGCTAAGGCATGGAATAATCCAAACAAATATTTGCTACAATAAGATATCATTGATGGCATTGTAATATGAATAAACAGATCACCCAAATGCTTTCTAGATATATTCAATACTCTCCTAAATATCAAATAATCAAAATAATACAGAATACAGTCAAACCTGTGTACAGCCACCACTAACCACCGTAGGGAAACGAGAAAAGTGGCCAGCAGAGATGAGTGGCCTCTATAGACAGGTTCCATAAAATTGTGGGGGTTTTTTCTGCAAGGGATCACTTTTGTCGGCCACTATGGGCAGATTGGATGTCATAGACAGGTGGCCACTAACACAGGATTGACTGAACTTTCCGAACGAAAGGAAATACAATTTAGCGATCAAACGCTGGGAGAATTCAACCGTACCTTGTTCATACTTTTATGACACATGTCAAGGTTTTTATCTATAACACTTGGTTCACATGTCAGTGGTAAGGTGAAAATAGAGGCCAAATAAAAAAAAATGTCTCAAAATCTTAAAATAAATATATTTCTGAACAATCTTCAAAGAATAGAACTTGCCCTTTTGTTAGTTCAATGAATTGATAATGCGGTAACTATAAATCTTTTCAAGTCGAGTAAAACAATTATCTAAATCCCTTTTAAATCTCCAAAATTATTTCAATTAATCAGGACTCTGCTCAATAGTTTTCTTTTATCCAATTTGCAATGCTTAGTTGTGGGTTCCTGTTTTTAGTATTGACTAATAGAATAATGAGAATAATGTATAGCGCTATCTCATTAAGGCTACGTAACGCTTTTAAAGCGCCTTTCAATTTGCCCTGATAATTTACACCAACGGGAACTCTTTCTTTGCATAATTCTTTAAAATATCTGTACATTTCAAACAAGAGTTCACAAGAATGCCTGATAGAGGTTTTTTTTTTTATATCAATATAAATCAAGTTCTTGGAAGCAGCAAGAGTCTTTCTATGAAAATCGACGAATAGATTAATAAAATCTACATAGAAGAGAAATTGAAAAATAGAACATACATATCAAATTAAATACATATAGGGTGTATACATGTAATATAAATCACAAGAGAAAGATACATTATATGGATACAGTATGCTTGCCCATACAGTGTAACCTCTTTATAACGAGCTCTGTATAACGGGCGTACCTGATATAGCAAGGTCATTTCACAGGTCCATATATTTCATAATTTTTAGGCCCTGATACAGCTATATTTTTTTTGTATATAGCGAGGTAAATTCAATATTCCCAAGGTGCTCGTTATAATGAGGTTTCACTGTACAGTGCAACCTCATTATAATGAGATCTTAGGGACCACGAATATAACCTTGTTATATCGGGGTAAAAAAAACCAAAGGAATAGAAAGAGCTGGGACCTGCGAAATTGCCCTAGTTATGAGAGGGTCTTGTAATATTAGAGCTCGTTATAACGTGGTTTCACTGCGTAAGGATAAGTTACTCATTCACACGCATATTTCAACATCGACATCCTCATCCTCATCTCCACGTGTTGGAGCCGGGCTTCCCGCCTCCGATCGGCGTCGGGAGACCGGGGAACGAGGCCGACGTTCGCAAGGTTGACGACAAAGTCGCAGGAGACCCCGCCCCGATGGGGGTAGGGGGGTAGACAGCTGGGGTAGGGGGGTAGACAGCTGGGGCGGGGGCGGGGGAAGGGGCGCTGGAAGACATGGGTCTGATGATGGGGTCGATGGTCGGGGTGGGAGAAGACTTGACGTAGGGGAGCAGCTGCTGCTTCTTGACCATCTGCAAGGCCATTGCGTAGTTACCTGGAGGCGAAGGGGGAAGACAAATTTGTGGTTCAGAGTTTTCCATTTTTGATTAAAATCAATCAGATTTGGGCATTTAGTCACAGACTCGCCATTATTTGCAGCTTTACAATCGATTGCAACATTTTCTACAGTGGGGCTCTGGTCTGGCACGAGATATGGTGATGCTAGTCTTATTGACGACACACCCTTTATTTTAATGTTTGGTTTGTTTCATTTTTTGACAGTGGACCTGGGTTTCCTGTTGTCACATCTTGAACATTACATCTTTTTTAATTAATTAAGGTGATATATACATTATATCTCTTACCCGTGTGTAACTCCACATAGATGGCTGTGTACAGAGCTTGCTTGGGAATATCATGAGTAGGAATCATGGTGCAGCCCTGAAAAAAGAAGAAATAAAGAATCAAAATGTATAATTCCACACTTAAAACATGTCCTGTTCGAGATTTTAAGCTAATAACTTTTTATAGGAAGATAACTCAATACACAATATACGTCTGCTTTATAAAACAGATTATTAGGATCAGTTATATGAAAGGTTAGAACAGAAAGTAATGTTTTTATAGAGCAAATCACATCAAATCAATGTCATTTATTTACAATTTTTAATTGAAATACAAACTATCTGAAATGCTCAAAGGGACAATTTAATGCAGTTTTATATTTTCTGGTCTATGTTTAAACGTAAACTTTCACTTACTAACTATCTAACAGTAATGGTGGCTAACTAATTAACTAGCTAGCTAACTAACTAACTTACCAAGTAACTAACAAACTAAATAACTAACTAACTAAATAACTAACTGACTAATTGACTAACTGACTAACCAACAACTTACTAACTAAATAACTAACTAAGTAACTAACTAACTAACTAACTAGCAAACTATCACATACATTCTAACCAACTTACCTGTGCGAGGCATCGCTTCGCCTTGTCCCACTCACTGCGGTAGGCGTGTGTTGTGGCCAGGTTGAAGAACATGTGAGCCCTGGCTACCTGAATAGACGCAGGGTAGTACTGATGGACCACTTTGCGTGGTTCCCCTCCGTCCCCACCGTCATTGTTGTTGGAGTTCCCTCCACCGCCGGAGTCGTGGTTGTTGGACTTCTCGTTGCGATCCCGGTCTTTGTTCTCACCTGTAGATAATCGGGAACAAATCAATTACATCAATACTAACAGTCCAACCCTGTCCATGAAGACCATCATAGGATATATAAAAGATTGTCTTTTAAAGGGACTTAGTAACATTGTCCAAATCCTCAAAATAAATTTTTCATTCTAGCAGTTCCCTCATACCTTGTTGTATTCGTATTAACAATAAAATCATGGGACAGGTTTCGGTTTTTCAAATTTCCCTTTCGTTACAAAGATATGTACGATCAAAGTATTCAGATAAGAAAAACTCTGGGCAAGTTTTTCTTCTGTGTACAAAGTGAGTGCAGGGAGTTATTGAATATCACTTTGCATTTTCGCTCTTTACTTGGCCATGCAATGTCCATTTGACTTGAAATTTTCACACAATACCCTGTGGACATATGAGATAACAATAATATAAATTGCATCAACCATTCATCATTAGATCCCTTTAAGAAAGTTTCATGAACATGCCAATTGCTTCTATCATTGTTATAACTTTCAGGAAAATCAGACATTTGCACACCTAAGGGAGACACAAAGTATGGTCACTTAAAGCAGGTGTTCTTTCTAGATAGGATCTTTTACATTTCATTTCATTTGATTCCATCTTATAAGTCTAAATGGAAACATGTAAACTGCTGTCTAGGGAAACAATAATAGTGAATGATTTTGCAGGTGCTATTGGGCCGAGAATATTTCACTCAATGCGAGCCTCGTGCTTTGTTGAAATAGACCGGCTTGGCTCGCATTTCGTGCAATATTCTTTGGCCCTTGCACACAAAATCATTCATTATTTCTTTAAAGGAGGGGTTCGGACGATTTCCAGCATTTACCAATCAAAGAAGCAATATTTTTTCAACATATTGCCTTTGTCCCGACGAAAAAAGACCAACTGGATCATTCACAATCACTTTGGTAACAGTTCTTGATTGAATCTGCCGCCAGTGGGATCTATCCCAGCATGCAATTTTCGTGACGTCGATGCCTCACTTTGCTGCCAATACAAAGCAAAGTGAGGCTGGCGCGTCACGCGACCACGTGATAAAAATCGGAAGCGTACAGAAAATAGACGATGAATATCAAAAATTGCAGACACAAAACAATAGAGTATAAATCATCCTGATAGGATATTTTTTTGATAAAAATATATTACTAATGAGTAATTTTTTTAGATTCTGGTACATTAATTTTGAAATCGTCCGAACTATCCCTTTAATAATGGTAAATAATGCTTCTGAAGACAATTTTGTCTCAATGGGAATCTACTACAAATGCGCTTCTTGCGTCAGCAGAAGAATACTATAAATCCAGATGACATGGGGAAGGTATATCCTTCTGTTATTATGATTTCCTAAAAGATGGTATTTAGCCTCCGCCAAAGATTCTACTAGGATCGAACACTTAGGCCCCCTACTGACTCTTATCATTACAAATGCTGAATGCAAGCTGTATTAAACAATTTCGGACTTACCAAAGTCAGGTGTGGGTGTGACCAGGACTGAGACATCGCACACTGTCTCTGGGTTGAGGAGCTGCACCGCCTCCCCAATCTTGTCATGCTTCAGGAGTGCCTCCGCTGCATACATGCGTGCCAGAAATCTGCATAGGGAACAACAGTCAATGTTATACTTCTATTAATATATTTTATCAATCAGACTCGTAAATGCTACACAAATCAACATTTAAGCATATTAAGGATCCTGCCATCCTAAATCTAATTAGATCAACTAACCATCAATAATGCACGTATGTAGCACCAATGCTAGAGAAAAACACTTTTTCCTTGTGCCCAGTCAAGCGAGTAAAATAAAGATTTCTCAAATAAGAGTGGTCTGATCCCTATCTGGTGACCCCAAGCAAAGAAAAACATTTGAATGTCTGTTATACATGATTGTTAGTTTGGGTAGTAAAATTCGGAATTATGAAATTTTGGTAACCCACAACTTTTTTTATTTGACCATTGCTAATTTTTAGCCCTAAATTTCAATGTCTGACTTACTGCAGTGACCCTGAGAGCTTGGGCTGAGCAAGGAGCGTTCTGGCATGCTCCAATGCCGTCACATCATCACCCAGGACCAAGGAGACGTAGGCGCTGGCCGCGTACACAGAACACCGGAGATTGACGACCTCGGGTGGTTTGAGGGAAGGGCCGGGCGGGGCAGCAATGAGGAACGTGCTCCCTTGTTTGCTGATGGGAGAAATACCAATAAATATAATTAATAGTGATTCATTCTTGCATATCAAGACACCAGCCACATCATTACAAAAGACCAAGGAGACGTATGCACTGGTTGCATACACTCAACACCGGAGATTGAGGACTTCAGGAGGCTTGAGGTATGGGCGGGGTAGGGGAAGAAATACCAATAAATACAATGTTAGTGATTAGTTCTTGCATATCAAGACACCAGCCACATCATCACCCAGGACCAAGGAGACGTAGGCGCTGGCTGCATACACTCAACACCGGAGAATGAGGACTTCAGGAGGCTTGAGGTACGGGCCGGGAGGGGCGGCAATGAGGAACGTGCTTCCTTGTTTGCTGATAGGAGAAACTGCAATAAATATAATTAACAGTGATTCATTCTTGCATATCAAGACACCAGCCACATCATTACTAAAGACCAAGGAGACGTAGGCACTGGCTGCATACACTCAACACCGGAGATTGAGGACTTCAGGAGGCTTTAGAGACGGGCCAGGAGGGGCGGCAATGAGGAACGTGCTTCCTTGTTTGCTGATGGGAGGAATACCAATAAATACAATGTTAGTGATTAGTTCTTGCATATCAAGACACCAGCCACATCATTACTCAAGACCAAGGAGACGTATGCACTGGCTGCATACACTCAACACCGGAGATTGAGGACTTCAGGAAGGCTTGAGGTACAGGCCGGGTAGGGCGGCAATGAGGAACGTTGAAGCTGAAGAATGTACATGTAAAAATCTAAATAGAAACATATCAACAAATAAATAAACATATAAGGGTTATTGTAACTCCTGCTTTTCCTTTTCATCTTCTTCTTTTTTTTGTATTGAACTTGCCTCCTTCAAATCTGAAGATTCTAACAGTATTTTAGTTGTGATGTACAGGGTTACTAGTCAACCAGGTTAACACCCTACTATTTTCGAGAAGTAGACTAGGTTCTTTGCGTGCATAAAATGTGGCTGTCTCATACACGGGGACCTCCATTTATTGTCCTACCCGAGGGACTGAGTATTTTCAGTGAATCCTTACCTGGAGGCGTCCGAGATGTCGCTGGCGATGCTGTTCTGTGAAGAGATGGGTGTGCTGGGCAGACTAGCAGCCTTCTCAGGGAGCAGAGACAGCGCGTTGCTCAGACACAACGAGGCAAACTCTAGGGAAGCTACAGGCATGGCTGCTGGCTGGATGTCACTCCTGAGTAGGGAGAGGATAGAAATAGGGAGAAGATATAAAGTATTCTAAGAGTTTTGACAATGGGATCCCGTTGGAATTCCATTTTCTTTGCTCATTTTTAATCACATTATATTTCTGGTCAGTTTCTCTATATTTTTGAATTAAGAGTTTTTATATTAAACTTAATTATGTTATGGCTGCTGGCTGGGTGTCACCCCCTATGTAGGGAGAAGATGGGAAGTTATTTTTAGGCTCATTAAATTACTAAACGTAACAGATTTATTGTCATTTATTGACAAGCTGCCTTCTCGGGTAGCACGGACAGACAGGGCTACTGAGACTCAGTTATTTATTGACAAGCTGCCTTCTCAGGTAGCACGGACAGACAGGGCGTTGCTGAGACTCAGTTATTTATTGACAAGCTGCCTTCTCAGGTAGCACGGACAGACAGGGCGTTGCTGAGACTCAGTTATTTATTGACAAGCTGCCTTCTCAGGTAGCACGGACAGACAGGGCGTTGCTGAGACTCAGTTATTTATTGACAAGCTGCCTTCTCAGGTAGCACGGACAGACAGGGCGTTGCTGAGACTCAGTTATTTATTGACAAGCTGCCTTCTCAGGTAGCACGGACAGACAGGGCGTTGCTGAGACTCAGAAAGGTCAAGTCTAGGGAAACCACACTAACACAAATATAGTACAGTGGAACCTCTTTATAACGAGATCCTTGGGACCATGACAGTTACCTTGTTATATCAGCATTAAACAAATTAAGAATATACTAGATGGATCTTCGACTGCGCGCAGTCGAAAATGATGCCTCCGTCATTGCGCGATTTATACATATCAAGCCCAAATTAACATACACAGAATTAATTCTGTCCACTCAATTTTGATGGTAATCTGTCTATCAGATCTTGACATATCACAATTATGAGCTATATATAAGTGACCTTGACCTTTGCCCTCATTCAAATTCAAATTATAGGTACCAAGTTTGACGGTTATTTGTCAACTGATTCTTGAGATAATTTTACAAAATGAGTCCTGTGACCTTGACCTTTGACCTCATGACCACAAAATATAATGACTACAAATGCTCTCTAATAGTATATCCCCTAATGTAGTATAAATAAATGTTGTGAAATTTTTTGCTATAATCTTGGAAACATTTTTTAATTTGGTCTTAATACATTACTGATGAGAAAAAGTGATGTTTCCATTTTGTATTTTTGGTCCCAGGGTGCATTTTGGCGATTTTAAAGATAATTAGCTAATTTGCATATTTGTGAAATAAGGTCAGGGATCATTTTCTATCTAGGAATAGTACAATATTGATAAAAACTAGTATTCTAATGTATTTGGGGGCAAGGATTCCATTTCCGGTGCTCGTTTGTAAGTGCTGTATGGGAAACACTCTGAAATCCAAGATGGCTGCCCCTAATTTGCATATTTATGAATATTATTGATTTTCAGTGTCTACAGCCCCTAATAAGCAATAATTCCGGATTATTATTTGTCAGTTATGTTCTAAGTATGTATTTAAGATTATCAAAGATGAGTTGCCATCGTGGCAACTTCTAGCAATGCAATTTATTTGCATAATTATGTATTTTACCTTATTTGCATATTCCCCCAAATCGAGTATATTGGGAACCCTGCAAGTAAAAAAGACAAGTAATACCACTTTTCCAAGGTTTTGGGGGGCAGCAGATCCATTTTTGATACTTATTTACCTGTATCACCATGGCATCCATCTCAAATCCAAGATGACTGCTCCCTAAATTACACATGTTATGATACACGACTATATTATTTCGGTTATATTAGATTGATATTATAATGTTTTGACTTTTAATTATTGGAATGAGCAACTAGAATACTTGAATCACAATTTAGTTGTTTGCTTACAGTAAGCAAATCATACTTTTATAAATTAAATGCCATTTAAGTAGCAAATAGCATTATTTACTTTAAAATGACAAATGCGGCCATCTTGGATTTATGTGGGTTGCCGAGGTGATACAGGTAAATAAGTATCATGAATGGATTCGTTGCCCCCTAAAAACTTGGAAAAGTGGTATTACTTGTCTTTTTTACTTGCCGGGTTCCCAATATACTCGATTTGGGGGAATATGCAAATTAGGTAAAATACATAATTATGCAAATAATATGCATTGCTAGAGGTTGCCATGATGGCAACTCATCTTTGATATCTTAAATACATACTTAGAACATAACTGACAAATAATAATCCGGAATTATTGCTTATTAGGGGCTGTAGCCACTGAAAATCAATAATATTCATAAATATGCAAATTAGGGGAAGCCATCTTGGATTTCAGAGTGTTTCCCATACAGCACTTACAAACGAGGACCGGAAATGTAATCCTTGCCTCAAAATACCCTAGAATACTAGTTTTTATCAATATTGTACTATTCCTAGATAGAAAATGACCCCTGACCTTATTTCACAAATATGCAAATTAAGGCTGAGTCGGTTCGGTCGATCACACCGGTTACCGACCGTTTCAATCGGGACCCGGTTCGGTATATCGGGAAACAGTGCCCCGAAAAAAAAAATAAAAAAATAAAATGTTAAAAAAGAAATTAAGATTATCACAATAATGTAGCGGAATTCAAATAAAAACGGGGCAATTGATATCATTTACTTTAAAGAGTGGTTATTTTCGAGAAATTCTTGGTTCATTACTTCATTTGACAGTCAGAAATTGAACAGGAAGCGCAAAATTGCTAGTCATTTGAACGATATTGTCGGCGGATGTGCACACAATGTTAGTCCGATACTCCAGGGGAGTTGTCTGATGGATCTTTGTATGATCCAGCTGATGAGCCAGTGCATTCAAAAAGTGGCTCAAAATACGTTTTTTGGTCATTTGCACCATTTAAAAATGTTTTGATATTCTACTTACATGATTTCATGGCGTTTGACAGCCGAACAGAAACAAAAATGAGCCCCAAAACAATGAAAACAACTACTCAAAACATCGATAAAAAACGACTACATCGCTCCCATTCGCTCGTATACCCTGTGTGCAAGTTACGGGACTATGTTCCAGTCCGCCCTCTATCGGCAAGATCCATCCGCCAGGAATTGGGGAAGTCCCCGGCGGATGGATCTTGCGCAAGAAAAGAGACCCCGTAACTTGCACACAGGGTATACGAGCGAATTGGAGTGATGTAGTCGTTTTTTATCGATGTTTTGAGTAGTTGTTTTCATTGTTTCGGGGCTCTTTTTTTTCTGTTCGGCTGTCAAACGCCATTCGAAATCATGTAAGTAGAATATCAAAATGGTGTTGATTGCGAAAAGGCTAATTTATAGCCACTTTTTAAGGGCATGCAGTGGCTCACTGTCACAAGCGATCGTACATGTGATGTTTCCCCCGCCCGACTAGCGGGCTAAGTTTCTGTGAACCGTGTTGCGATGGGCAATGGTGATGTAAACGATCGATTTCTAGGTCCAATTTACTTCGAAAAAAAGTACTTTTCATTCGAAACTGAGTTAATTCTGGATAGTCTGTAACTATTTTCCCGTAAAGATTGATATGTAAATCCATAAAAGCCTCGGTATTTATAATGTTATTTGCATATAAAAAGAGCAATATAAGCCCCATACAGTGCATTTTTGCCGATGCGTGCACGATTGCGTGATTTTACCGGTCGAGTTTCGAGGGTAAAAATTTATCGGGATACCGGTTCCCGACCGGTAAAAGTTTATCGGGACCCGGTTCCGACAATTACCGACATGACTCAGCCTTAATGCAAATTAGCTCATTATCTTTAAAATCGCCAAAATGCACCCTGGGACCAAAAATTCAAAATGGAAACATCACTTTTTCTCATCAGTAATGTATTTAGACCAAATTAAAAACTGTTTCCAAAATTATAGCAAAAATAATTGCTGCTTTACATAACCTGATAGACTATGAGATACATTCAGGTACCAAGTTGGATTGAAATCTGACATTCAGTTCTTGAGATTTCCAATTACAAGCTATTTTTGCATGTATATATGAGCCGTGTGACCTTTGACCTTTGACCTCATGACCCCAAAATGTAATCAGTTCATCGGCGCCTCAAGATACATACATGTACCAAGTTTGGGCAGAATCTGTCAAGCGGTTCTTGAGATAACGTGATCACAAGGTATTTTTGCATTTATAATGAGCCCTGTGACCTTTGACCTTTGACCTCATGGCCCCAAAATCTAATCAGTTCATTGGCTCTCCAAGATACATACATGTACCAAGTTTGGGCAGAATCCGTCAATCGGTTCTTGAGATAACACTATCACAAGCTATTTTGCATATATAATGAGGTCTGTGACCTATGACCTTTGACCTCATGACCCCAAAATCTAATCAGTTCATTGGCTCCCCAAGATACATATATGTAGCAAGTTTGGCCAGAATCTGTCCATCCGTTCTTGAGATAACGCGATCACGAGCTATTTTTGCATATATAATGAGCTCTGTGACCTTTGACCTTTGACCTCATAACCCCAAAATCTAATCAATTCATTGCCTCCCCAAGATACATACATGACCCAAGTTTGGTGAAAATCCGTCAAACGGTTCTTGAGATAACGCGATCACGAGAACGGGACGTACGTACGTACGTACGGACGTACGTACGTACGGACGTACGTACGTACGGACGGACGGACGGACAACCCGAAAACATAATGCCTCCGGCAACTTAGTTACGGAGGCATAAAAAGGGATTGGACACGCAAAATGAACTTTTCATGAAGCATTTTGTTATATCAGAGCTCTTCATAACGAGGTTCCACTGTACAATCAATTACAATGCACACCACCTCTAATTAACACCCAACTTACCCAAAGCTGCTGTCCAGTGCCCCTGCAGACAGGATGAACTTGCGATGCGCCCCCGTCCCCACCGTACTGTGGACGATTCCTTGCTGGTTACCACCAGGCACCCCTCTGCTTTCACTGTCACCGCTCTAAAGATACAATTACGGGAGATATTTAAATAAATTTGATTTGATTTTATCACTTATTGGATATAAACTAGCTTGCGATGCGCCCCCGTCCCCACCGTACTGTGGATGATTCCTTGCTGGTTACCACCAGGCACCCCTCTGCTTTCACTGTCACCGCTCTAAAGATACAATTACGGGAGATATTTTAATAAATTTAATTTGATTTTTATCACTTATTGGATATAAACTAGCTTGCGATGCGCCCCCTGTCCCCACCGTACTGTGGATGATTCCCTGCTGGTTGCCACCAGGCACCCCTCTGCTTTCACCATCCCCACTCTTAAAGGGCATCAAGCGTGGGGATGCTACATAGCGGGTCGCCATTTTGAACTGGGTTAGTTTGCGCGCACCGCATGACACTGAGCTAACGTGCATTACGCACCGTGCGCAACGCGTATGCAAGATGGCGCCGCGCATCTCATTTGACGAATCTGAACTACCTTTAAAGGCAGAAGATATGTGAACATTTATTTTAAAAGGGATCTAGTTACTTTTCTGACAAGTAAACAAATTGATGATGGGTTGATAAAATGTCTATTTCTGTGATCTGATATGTGTGAAAATTCCTTGGTAATGACCACATAGTGAGCAATTTCAGTGCAAAGTGATATTTGCTAAACCATTGCAAAAACAAGACCCTTTTCATGCTTCCTTTGCTAATATGAATACCAGGTATGTGAGAATGTCTAAAGTTCTAAGTAAGTTTTTTAGAGTTTGACAATGTTACTAGATTCCTTTAAAGTTTTATTGATTACTTTCAGTTGTACGATAGAACACCAATTATCTTACTTTCATGTTTGAAAGTCATGATCTTTAATTAATTAATGCTCTCACTGTAAAACTAAACACAAAGAATAAATGCAAATATTTGATGTAACTCATTTTGATTAATTTTAATTTGACAAACACCCCTGTTTACATAATCCCTGGGCTAAGCCTAAACATTTGAGTTATTTCATCTCATTTGATTACAATTCTTCAGATTTGATACTACTTACTACTTAATACTTGGATACCTTAATCATACTTTTCTACAAACAACAAACATATCACGCAGAGAAAAGAAGACTACACACAGCTTCCATATACCCTGCAAGGTGCAACCAGAGCTGTGGAATGGTAGGGGAAAACTTGACGATTTAAATATACCAAACATACAAGCAAACAAACAAACCAGCAAACAAATTAACAAATAAACAAATATATTAAACACAAACCACAGAAAAAACAGAAGGCTACTTACTGCTTTCTTGGTGGCGGCGATACAGCACTCTGCAAGGCGCAGCCAGAGCCGTGGGTTGGTTGGGAAGACCTGGACGGCTTCCACTAGACAGTCAAAGGCAGCTAGAGGACGCCCTGCGTGAAGCAATACGATGCCTGTGTTGTACAACAGCTCGTGATGGTGATTCATACCAAGTGTTTGGATAGCTCGACCTGGGAAGAACACATATATTTATGAATGACTAGTAGGAAGGGGTATTTATCTCAACAAGGCGATAGCCGTAAAGTGTCTCGGCCAATTGCGCGCATTCATGCAACATTGAACCTCATTTGACTTTTGACCTACTTATGTGACCTTTGACCCCAGAATATCATGGAGGCCAATATAGGGCATCTACCAATCAAGTTTGGTTACAAACAGATGCAGGGTTGGAAAGTTATCAACCATAATAGGACTCTTGCAGGTAAACCTTCACTTTTGACCTTTGACCTACTTATGTGACCTTTGACCCCAGAATATTATGGAGGCCAATATAGGGCACAATAATTGTAGGGCTATAGGTAGCAACCCTGGCTTAATTGTGAAAATAGGCCCAATCTTGCAGGGCACATTATTGTGGGATTTAGGTGTCACTGGTCAAAATAATAAGTACTTAATCAATTAATCATATCTTGGCCCCTGAAAATGACAAAGTTATTTAGTATAAAACAACATATGAACGAATTATACATTTTCTTATTCAATGTATTATTTTAATTATTTGCTTTCTTTACCAAACAGTGGACTCTCTTGCAACATATTTTGCCACTATTATAGTTCCGCTAGTCAATTATAAAGGATCAATGAATATATCAAGATGGCATCTGCAAACAACCTACAAGTTCATGATACAACACCAATCATTCTTCTTTTTTTCAATCGTCACTTACTGGACTTTTTTGGCAGCTCCTTTACGGCCGCCGCATTCTCCTGCAGCGCACGACGGGCGTAGTGCGCCCCCAAGTGGTACTTGTGCATGGCGTAATGGACGCACACGAGGTTGTTGTAATACATGACGGGGATACACTGGCCAGTCTGTCGGTAGTCCAGACCCTCGGGTGAGCTGTTGAGCAACTTGATGGCCTTCCGATTGTTCTGCCGCTCAAACTCAAAGTTTGCCTTCAAGAATACCGTGATGGGTGACTGCTGCTGGGGTTATAAAATAGATGGAAAAGGTCAATTGAAAATAGTAAAAAATATTTGTTTAAAGACATGGCAGATGTTCGCAACACATATTTTTGCTAAAGAAGGAAAATTAACTTCAAATTTCTTTTAATTGGTGAATGCCTTTTGGAGTTCAAAGAAATGGTAAGGGTACAATACATAGGGAGAAACATGACACAAATACTACATTATATACTTATGATTGCAATTTCGACAGGTTATGTGTATGTGCTCTTTTTTTAGTGTATAACTTGTATTGTTTATATAGTCTTAGATTAGTATACGTTTTGTTGTTCTGTGTTAGTCGCGACCAGACCGGGTGTCTAGGTTCAGGTTGCTTTTAGGGATCAATCTTATAAGTTTTTTTCAAAACTTTTTTTGATTCCTCCATTTATTCATTTTGTTGTTTGCGTGTCTTATGATTGTTTACTATGTCATTCTTTATACTATGCCAATTGTTCTACTTTGTTGTTGTTTTTTAAATGAATTGTGGAAATAAAATCAAATCAAATCAAATCAAATCAAAAATGTTATGGATAGTAGCAAGTAAGCTATTAAAAGTTGGTAAGAGTGGATCAATAAATACCTAATGACTGTGCAAATTACTGTTTTGTATAAGAACTAAAATGGGAAGAAAAAAAACAGAAAATTTGAAAACTTACCGCTCCATTTGAGTTCATGACTGATTTCACTGACTTTATCTCCCTCTTACAGAACTTGAGATGTTTTAGCTGTAAGTAGCACCTCGTTTTGAACTGTAAAAAATAGAGAAAATTAAAAGGTAAAAGGAAGGATACATTACAAATCAGAACTCAGTGATTACATATCAATTGAAGCATTCAAGCACTGCGTGATGACCAAATGCTATTTTATTTTCTTAAAAATGATATATTTGGCCATTTTCATGGCAAATAAATGACTGCAGTCTGATCTACCTTCATCTGTGTTTTGTCCTAAAATGTCAATATTTTCTCACAAATTTAGTGCAACAAAGTCTGTCAAGTTCCCTGTAAACCTTACATACACACATATACAACATATTGACCCTATAATGCATTTGACAGTCAGATATCGATCGGTTCTATTGTACACGCCCGCTACACTAGACTTTTCCAGTCCATGAAAGAATTTTGTACAGTCATTTATGTTGTCTATTTAACTGCGTTATAAATAGGATAAATCAACCAAAACTCCTCTGTAACTGGATCATGTGTAGGCAGCACTTGGTACACTGAAAGGTCTTTCTCTGCTTTGAACCCTAAACCCTCTAGAGCACATGTGGTGACTCACCTGATGGACACTTGCTTTAACTTTCTCTGTATCAACAGGCCGTCTCTCGTCCTCTTTATTTTCTTTCGCCTGCAGAAAAGGAAAGCAATTAAATAAAACACAATCAAACTTCTGTATAGTGACCATCTAGAGAAAAACAAGAATAGTTGCACTGTAGACATGTGACCTCTACAGACAAGAAGTTGTATAATGCTGTTTTCATCCGTAGGGGGACAATTGTTGGTGGCCACTATACTACAGGAAGGTTGGCTGCTATAGACAGGCAACCACTAAGGCAGGTTTGACTGCTGTGACAATAAGATTACATCAAACTTAAGAGGCACAAGAAAAATACATATTCCAACTAAATATGTCTTGTAATGTCTTCTCTAGAAAAGTCTTAAAGGGATCTAGTGACATTTGTCAAATCCACAAAACTTACTTAGACATCTAGTGGTTCTCTCTACCCTGTCGTATTTGCATTACCAATAGAAGCATGGAACAGTTTTTTTTTTTTTTTTCCCTTTGATTGAAAAGATATTTATGGATTAATGTTTAGAGATTTTTAATTATCCACTGAAAAGTTATAACTGTGTGCAAAGTCAGTCAATAATTAGGGAATATCACTTTGTCATTACTCGGCCATATAACATCCATTTAACATGAAATTTGCAAACATTACTTCGTGGACATATCAGATCACAAAAATACACATGTTATCAACCATTTATCACTTTCTGCACATGTCAACAAAGTTAATAGATCCCTTTAAAAGACAGCAAAAAGAAGTTTGACAACCTTGGAATAAATATCAGAGTTGTCCATGATGTGATCAGTAATGGAAAGGCAAAACCAATTATACTTGGTTGAATAAACTTGCCTTGTCCGCCGATTCTTTCTTTGCTTCACTCGCCTGCATCAACTTCTCTAGGTAAACCAGCGTTGCCAGTGCCTTGTCTGGCTGGTGGCTGATAAGATAGCTCTCTATCAGCAACAGCAGGATGCGAAACGCTAACCACTCCTCTGTTTAAAATAAAACAATATAAATGAATATATTATTAACAAATAATGTGATTTGATGTGATAACATAACATAACATAACATCTTCTCTAGGTAGACCAGCGTTGCCAGTGCCTTGTCTGGCTGGTGGCTGATAAGATAGCTCTCTATCAGTAACAACAGGATGCGAAACGCTAACCACTCCTCTGCAAAAAGAAAGGCAATATAAATCAATCAGTTAACCTGTTCCCTATTAGATTTTGCTATTCCCATAAAGTTAATTCACCTACTTACGTTGAAACCTACATTGTGACTAACGGACTACCAAGTGCGCTCAATGATTTACGACTTAGATATTAGGGTCATGATTACCCAAACTATAAACATGACTTTCTCTGAAGTACAAAACGATTGCATTCATTACCTAGAGGCTCGATGACTTGGAAGAGCTTCTCCAGGACTCTGATGGCCTGGTGGTGCTGGCGGAGGTGGTGCAGCAGGACAGCGTTGTTGAAGAAGAAGATGGCCTGGTCGGCATCCTCCAACGACTCCAGCTGCTCCAGATCAACATGCACCTGAAAGATACAGAGTGATATGTCTCGAGCGTCCACATTAACTTGTTTATTTATTGACCTATTTGGGTAGGTACAATCATAATATTAACATTTTACTTGCCCGAAAAAAGGTTTTTCTCTCATAGTTTAACAATTATTTAGTTGTCCGATCGGGCAAGCAAACTAGACTATTTATGAAATTTTACTTGCCCCAGGCAACAGGGAAAGTGCTAGTGTCAATTTCTGGATATGACTTTCATTTACCATGGAACTTTCACACATTACTCAGGTAACATATCAGATTACAATTTACAGAAATATACATTTCAGTATTTCTTCTTCAGTTTCTGCACATGTCAACAAAGTTTCTAGATGATGATGATCCCTTTCTAAAGGAGAGCCCTGATTATTATTTTCAAAATGAGTGACATTAAAAAAAAATAAACATACCTGGTTGCTAACCTGTCCCAGACTGCGCCTAAACTCCTCCACCTTGCGACAGCCGGACTGATAGAACATTGCCACCGCCGCGTTGTGCTGGACCTTAGGATCCGTGGGCCGCATGGTCGCCAACCTCCGCACCTGCTCCACGCACCCGTTGTAGTTGCCCGCATCAAAGTGGCCATGCGCTGCCGCGGCAACGTCCTTCTCCTCGCCCGTGATGGCTGGGATCTGGAGCGGCGACGGCGACTCGATGCGCCGTCCATCTCCCTGGTCACGTGTCTCTCTATCTGCCATGTTCCTCCTCGTTATTGTAGTTTTTTGATTTTCCTTGTGCACTGGGAGATTAAAAGAAGTAAATGAGAGGTACAACTATATGAAATTCGTCATGCTTCATACTTACATGTAATAATAATAATAATAATAAATAAGATATTTATAGAGTGCAAATTGCAATGAGTCTCTAAGCGCTACCCCAGTCAAAGGATACATACTTCAATCATTAACTTGCTTGTATTGCATGTATTCTGTACAAGGTAGGAGTCAGATTTCAGTGTCTTTGTATATTTTCTAATTCAGGGAAAAAAGTAATTTTATTCTATTTTTCGGGGGCTACTTTTCAAGCTTGCCTGCATGAAAATAAGATACTACAATTGGTTTTGCATTGAACTCTATGAAAATTTACAGGGGCTCTTTCTGATTTTGGGGGGCTCTTTTTGGCATTTCAGGGGCAAATTTGCCCTAGGCCCTGTGTATTTTGTTCAATGTTCTAATTCAGAAGCTAGATTCTTATTTTGTCCATGTCATGAAACAAATTCTAAGATTAAATATAAGCCAGGCCAATTGGTTCTTGTCATCTCATCTTGCAAGCTTGGTCATTCTCTACTAAAGCTTGCCGACGCCGCGACAGCAACCATGCACATGTGCATGACAAAAAGAATGGATGCTCTATACTATTTGCTCGATAGTCAAGGGCACACTTTGGAAGAGAATGCCGCAACTTCCCAAGCTTGCAAGATTCATGACTCCTTTTTTCACAGTACTTTACAAAGCATGATTGATTGAACTAGAGAAATACAGACCCGAGTTTGTAGTAGTGTTGGTTGTTATTAAATGTTAACGGACAATCTGTCAAACTTGCGCCTTTACAATAATAACAGAAAGGGGACTGTACACAGCTCTTTGTTGCATCTTGCAAGCAAGATTTTTTTTTAGGCGCACTAATCCCATGTCTCTTACTGTTAGTGTACACTTGTTTCTTAATATGTGCTCATCCCAAACATTAACACTAACACTACATTAAAGGAGAAGTTTCCCCACCTACAATTTACTTTTGATTATGCGTCGTACCCGAACTAACAAGCTCGGGCTCTTTTTGTTAGCTCTCGCAGCTCGCAGGGATTGTGCACAAACACAAAAGAGTAGTTTGTGTTTGACGTCACATTTTTGAGCGAACAATTCTAAATCTGAGCTACATAAACATCAATGGCAGCCTCCATGCTGCATGTGATGAATGGGATTAGCCAGTACAGCGAGTGACTTTGAATGATGCTCCGTCCTTGCCCAAAGGCAAAGGGTCAATGTTGGTCGTATTTACATGAAATTTGGTTTTAATGTGTAGGGAACTTAATCAAAAGTAAATATATGGTGGGGAAACCGCCCTTTAAGTATGACTGATAGCGACACATGACAAAAGTTGACCACAAATTGACAATTATTGTTCATATTTTAAATGTTTTTACATGAAATTCATAATTTAGGCAGTCAAAGCAAAGCCTAACTAAGGCTAAGGCTTCATAAAATACTAATATTTAAAACAAAATTAAATAGATGCTTGTGAATGTGATGCAGTTTCGTACTCCAAATCTTACATGTAGTTGTAAATCAATTCATATTTCAACTCAATGAATATGAAATTGAAAATGAAATTTGTAATTCGGATTGTGAAATGTGACAAGACGTCGATGACGATGTCGATGACCGTGTCCGTGAATTTTGATGTATCAACTATCATCATGATTCATCACGAGTATCATTTTATTCATGAAGATTTGATCATTATTTTGAAATTGAATTACAATATTACGTCTTCTATTCCATTTATCACATTCCACAAGTTGAGCATCTTTCACTATCTACCATTCACAATGACCATCGTCTACAAACAATCTCTACAATGCTACATTGCATTCTATATTTTGAGAATCAATGAAACGCACCCACACTCGCATACAATTTATCTCACTACAGTCCCATCTACTCGATATCATGTTGGACATTTTCACAGGTATATTATATCTCGCTTTAAAACTATAAATACCGAGTTCCTACTCACGTTATTCCTATTAAGTTGACAACATATTTAAGTTTTAAAAAGTCTTAATATACTTACATATGTCGAAGATCCAAAGAATGGACTTGTAATCGTAATTATACGACGTCAAGTTGCAATAAAACGCTTCACTTCAGAACAGATACGAATTTGTACATTTTGACCGCGCGCGCACACAATTGAACCTAACGCGCGCGTACGTCGCGTCGCGGTTCGTACGTGCCACACGTGTACAAAATGCTGCACGGTACTTGCATCATGCATGTTTTTGATCCGAAAGTTTTGCGTAACTGCGCGCGCTATAAGTTCGGTTCCTGTTTGGCCACCCGATCGGATTTACGGTGGATAGTGGGGGCTCTTAGGTCATGGGGTGTGCACTTCTGGAGAAAAGCATGAATTTTGGCACACAGATAGTTTAGACCTTCCTCTTCAAGAAATTTGATGGAAGCAATTTTGCACGGCCCATTCTTGGCCGCCATCTTGAATTTCAAAATGGCCGCCATCTGGCACCTGTTTTCATCAATATCTCAGCAACTAAAACAGCTAGAGAGTTATTTTCAGTGGCTATACCCACATAATGGGGGCCAACGAATCACCTGAATCGAATATCAAACTTCAAATGGCAGCCATCTTGAATTTCAAAATGGCCGCCATCTGGCACCTGTTTTCATCAATATCTAATCAACTAAAACAGCTAAAGAGTTATTTTCAGTGGCTATACCCACATAATGGGGGCCAACGAATCACCGGAATAGAATATCAAGACTTAAAATGGCAGCCATCTTGAATTTCAAAATGGCCGCCATCTTGAATTTCAAAATGGCCACCATCTTGAATTTCAAGATGGCCCTCATGGGAAGCCTACATTTAACTCCATCTCAGAAACTAAAGCAATTACGGAGTTCATTTCAACTGATATGCCTATCTGTTTGTGGTCAACTTACAACAAACAATTTACCAATAGATGGAAGCAATTATGCACTTCCCATTTTAACCGCCATCTTGAATTTCAAAATGGCTGCCATCTGAAATCCTATTTTCTCCAATATTTAAAAAACTAAAACAGCTGGAGAGTCTATTTCAGCCGGGTACACTCACATTTTATGGGTCAACGAATCACCTGGATCGTCTTTATAAGCTTCAAATAGTAGCCATCTTGAATTTCAATGTATCTCAGAATAAAATCAGTCAGTGCATTTCGATGGGTATGCCAATCTTAGGTTGGAAGCAATTAAGAAATGTTGCTGATATATAATGATATAAAAATAATCTGAACAAAACAGAAGTCTACTTGACCGTTCGATTGATTCAACAAAGTTATTGGGTATGAGGTAGTTCAAAAGATAATCGATCCTACCTTTTGACAAGCAGTAACATTCATTCGAGCATTATTTGCAAATGTTTCAGTCCCAGCTAATGAAAACTAACTAAATGGAAAAAGTTTGAACATTTCGTTGACCATACAAATGTTCACTTCCTAATATTCGGTTCTCATCAACAGCCTTCGTCAGCTGTGCATGACCTGACTGTTGACCTTTCTTACAAAATGATACATTTTCTGATCGTAGATGTCATCAGGTACAGTAGTTTGTTTCGCGCACTGTCTCTGTTCAGTGTGGGTTGAAATGCCAGGATGTATACATGCAGATATCTTCCTTCACCCTTTTTGTATTGTGCCACATTTCCGAAATGCAGACCTTTTGCCAGTCCGACCTGATGGTCGGGAGACTCAGTGTGGCCTGTTTTGAGACACTCCAGAGGAACGAATTGGCGTCGGTGTTCCAAATATCTGGTCTTGGGAGACTGCTACGTTTCTTTCACTTATGATTTATTGCATAGGACTGTTGTTTGATTCCTTGCAGCCAAATGGCTAGTAGTCCACCCTTGGTATGGAATTACAATGTATATACTACGCCCCACAATTATTTTTGATGTTGTCTTTACGCGGTAGGCCTACTAAGATTTGGTGTTTTGTTCTTGTCGGCTTAAGATACACCCTAATGCCCGATTAAATAGAAATTCTGTTAATTGCATCTGAGACTTCTAATATCAGGTCGGGTGTCATTTGGAGCATTGCGTGTTCCTCTCAGTGGGGTGATCCGTCTGTAGCTTTTTAAGCCCAAATATAGTTGCAACACACATAAGAGAGACTAGTAAATGTATGTTATCATCTGGACAGCCAAGGGATTGGTGATTACAATGATGGAGCAAAGTAAAAGTCACTCCTAATATTTGTTCAAATAGGTAATTAGAGGTGAAATGAGACATTGGACAGTGTGAGTTGCTTTCCGATAAATCTTAACGTTTAGGCTACAATCAAGTTTGATCACTATCATGACTATATGAAAGTGTCAAGGAACACTAACGACTTATCCTTCCCTTTGTTAGAGAACTAAAAGTGTACTCCTGCACAAATTGTTTCTTGCGTTTGGGATGAGTGTCATCCATGTAACAATACCACCAAATTTGTGCATTCGGTGCATTGTCAATGTCTATTTTTTCAAGTGTTTCATTTACTAATTGTATAGGATGGGAGTGAGAGGGAATACTATTGCTGCTTCATGGATTTGTTGGTAAAAGATCCATTGTAGCCAATGTACAATGTAGACCCTGTATGCGTACATGTTCTTTCAGGGGTTAGAAACCTGGCTCACAGACAAACTGGTCCAGACCTATCCTATCATATCTCCTATTGTGTAACAGACATGTCACCACGTAGCAAACTCTCGATTAAGCGTAGAATTATCCATCGAGAGTGACTTTACGTACATTACCTACCTTAGTTCCCATAGACAAATCAACACTTGAGGACACACTTATCTAGAGTATATATTATAGGACCAGCATGTCTGAATTATATTGTCCAACTCCTGGAAGAATGTCTATGCTGCGCAAACCGATACTTTGACTATACAGTGACACTTTTAGCGAGCAGATTCATATAGCGGCATGACACTCAACACCAAATTCAAGAAATAATTCGCACAGGAGTTTATTAATCACTTGGACTACATTTATCCGGACTTAGCATTCCCTATCGAGGAGAAGGAGGGCATGTGGGCACTTAATCATGGTAGCTTGGAAGATTTATCGGAGATAAATTCACGCAGTTGGTTTATATAATATGTTCACCTCCAGTCACCCATGTGAACATATGAAGTGATCCATACTTTGTCCATACCGATCCATATCAATCCCTTGAACCTCTCCACTTGTGGCTAATCTAATTGGGCTTTTAAAATGGACCAAAGCCAAGATAAACCCACACTTAAAAGGACATATCGTTCTACCCTACATCAAGGGTGCCTCAAAAGTTATTTGAAGGAATTTGGCATCAAAGTGTATACCTTCCGTCAAGAACATTACACCAAATCTTAGCAGCTCATAACGACATGACTGAGAAAAGAAGCATAAATGGGTGGTGTATATGATTCCTTAGCATGGACAAAGTACAAAAGGATGTTTGCAAGGAATCACATAAAGGAGATACGAAGCTGGCTCTCAAAACCATATTCGTGGAACACTGAAGCAAGAATCGTTTGTTGTTTGTTTATTTTATTTCCACTTTTTCACATCAATACAAAGAAACATCATACAAATATATAAAATGAGTAACATGTAAGTTTGACAAAATATGTTTCTAATTAAAATACAAGCAAAAACAAATATAATAATTGGTGCCAATCCATCGTGAAAATAATCTGCATAATATAAAATAAGAAGAAAAAAAAGGGGGAGAATGGATATCTTATGTAATGCTTAGTAGGTTTCTTACAAAGGAAAAAGCAGAGACCACATGTCGTAAGCTTTTCAATCAATAAAATGATTCACAAGATGGCCACTATTTTAAAAGCAATCCAGGTAATTCAGTGACATCAACATTAAGTATAACCACTCAAATTAAATGTGTTGCAGTGTGATCTGTAATAAAGAGCTAGAGCTGAATACAGTTTCCAGGGTGGCCATCTTGAAATGTATGATGACTGTCATTTAAAGACATCTATAAAGTCGATCTAGGTTATTAAATGACGCCAATAATGACGGCATAACCTCTGACACTATTACCCAGATGTTACTGTTTCTGAAATATTAACCCCTTGCTTAAATAATAAAGGAACTGAGTGTGCTATACGTACAACATATATGGGAATGTCAACATTTCGAAGCGAAAACAGATTTCAGGGGGTGACCATTTTGAAATTGAAGATGGAGGCAAAAATGGCACTTGCTAAATTGCTTCCAACCACTGTGGGTGCATCTGACTTAGGTCTTTCAAATGTACTCCATGTTATTTATTATATCTAATATAGACTTATCATGGTGGCCTCTGGCGTACTGGTGGGGGGGGGGCTTGGGGGGGCGCTAGCCCCCCCAAATAAAATTTCAATCATGGCTTATATCTAATTCGATACCAGTGATTGAAAAAAAATGTATTTTTAAGACAAGATAACTCATATTTTACTTCATGTCAATTCAAATTTCCGCCCTAAGTATGCACCAGACTTAAAACATTGCAAACTCACCCTTACCGTGCACGGACCCAATACCACCCTTCTCCCCCTCTCGGTCGCTCCACTCTCTCGGGAATAAGTCTTGTCTACGTCTAGAATTCTTTGTTCGTATTTTTGTATCATACATAATAAGGCTTTTGATGCACTGTTGAACTGTATAATATGTCACTTTGCTATCATTATTTTGGGGGTGCATATTCGATTTTTCTTTATGAAACAAATACAAACTCTTTTCCGGTTGGTTGAATCATGACGCACTTATAGTACTGTACTTATAGCCATGGCCCTGGGAAGCGGGGGTGCTGGGGGTGCTGCAGCACCCCCGGAAATTTTTCAGGGGGTGCGCAGCACCCCCTGCAAACATTTCTGTATGTTATATATCATTATGCTTCATTTACGAAATTGTCACACAGCCGACAGCCACAAATGACGCTTTTTTGTTTCTTTTTGTTTTTACTTTGGGATAATTTGGATATATGCAAATTATGGTTAGACGATATTGGGCAGGAAGGTCAGCTTGCTACAACGTCTGTAAACTATTTAATCTTCACAAAGATCAATCACTCAGACGAACATATCACCAGACGGGAAAATGCACCTTGACATTTCAGTGGCGGATCTACGGGGGGGGGGGGGGGGGGGGGATGGGGTTTAACCC